>JABCKB010000163.1:0-48541 GCA_013184455.1 Fusarium continuum | reverse complement strand
TATGAGATAGGAATAGCGCCCTTTTCGATATATCCTCGCCGACCCACATATTCGAATATAGTATATCAAAAAGCCCGGGCTGCAGCCCGGGCTTGCCGATCAGGGCCTTAAGAAGATTGAGCCAGTCAGATGAAAGATCGTGCACAATGTCGTTGATTGAAAAGCAACTACAGAAGGTTAATTCATAGAGTCGTGCATCGCTATTGGGGTTGCTAGTCAATTCTCTCGTTTATACAGTACTACCTTTGGTTTCATCTTTACATTCTTCCGACAATCACTACAGACATAAAATCTACACCTTGCTCCTGTTCCGCGACAAGACGGGATGGAACGCGTCCAGTTTGCGTTTTTCCATTAAAACCCCTGCTGAACATGCTCCAAAAGCTTAGCGGTTCCAAGAGAGCATAAACTTTGACCCTAACGCAACCGGGGAATCGCCCAGGGCACCCGCGCCTCGGCCCTTGAAACGCTGAAACGCCCAGACGCCAAATGGGTCTTCCTTCAGGGGAATCTGATGTCATTGGCTGTGGCCAGCGGTTACTCTTGAAGCTACTAATGCTGGGTACGTTGTGCTCACTCTCTATCTGTACCATCACTGGCCTTTTTCAACGTCACTGAAGCTGTTTAACAGAATATCATGATAGGCTCTGTTACCTACCTAAGGTAAGTAGGTAGCAAGTAGGCATGACCTAGTACTTGTTTTAGCAATGACTACCAATACTCTCCAGAAATTGGATACGATGTGGCCTTGGCCCGCCAAACTCGACCACAGCACCAAGCATGTAGCATAATTACCCAGCATACCACTGAAACATACATAGCAACACCGCCCTGTTGTTCATACGCCGGACAAAAGAAAACAATTCTTCACATGCTCGTCGCGTGTTGCTTTGCCGGGCTTATCATACATACAATCTAACCATACATGCATCGCCACGATATCTCCATGAGACCATCGCACATATTGAGGAGACCATGACACGACTTCACGCCTCCAATATGCATGCAAGCTGTTGTCTCGCCAATGGACTATCAACATGAAATAGCTCACCTGGCCACTACCTAATACTAAGGTGCTGAGCTCTGTATGTATAGATCACGTGACTAGATCTTTTGATTATCGGCGATATTCGTAAGAGAGCAGAGACAACATTGGTTTCATGTGAATTCGACGAGACAAATCACAATATGCCAAGAGACAAGGTGTGTGAACTTCAAAATATGTGATTATTATCGACTACATGGACATAGTCTTTTCTGACTTTTCTTTAACCTTGTCATCCGTGGCCCATTCATTAGGCCCATGCCGGGGCCATCCCAAATACTGCAAACACACCGTAACAATGCTCATCTCTCATCAAAGGGAGAAAACAAAATGCTATGCTTGTAAAACAATCAAATCACGCGCTTCAACACCATTTTATATTTGATGCAATCAACTTTTTCAGTTGGCAATCTGAGCCATGCGCTTCGACATGCTGTCACACTAGTTAGCATCTCTTGTCTGGATCAGGACGTCAGGGGTTGCACTTACAAGTCGTAGAAAGCAAACTGGCTGGGGCTGCTGCCGAACTCGTACACGAACCGACTGGCAAGGTAGGAGCCGAAAATGCCTCGGAGGTAGGAGTCAGGAATGCGAGCCATCAGGGTGTCGATACCAATCTTCTCGAGCAGAAGACGGGGAAGGGCATCCTGAAGGACAGATCGACGGATCTTCTCGTTAGTCCAGAGGTCTGAGTGCTGGAGCTTCTCATCGAGGTCGGTGATGGCAACAGAGAGCTTGTCGGAGAGGATAGATCGCGAGGTGCCGGTTTGCTCGTGCTCGCGCCAGATGGCCTCGAACTCAAGGCGAGCGTTCTCTTGGATCTTGAGTTGCACTTGCTTGACGTAGTCTTGGTAGAACTGAGGAGCCTCGCCCTTGGCGTTGTGGCACATGTTCTCAACGAAGCCCTCGTCGTCGAAGGAAAGAGAGGCAAGAACCTCAAGGGAGGACGAGGTCACACCACCCTTGTTGGCGGACGCATCCTTGTACAGAATGCAGCCAGCAGACTCGAGGCGGAGCTTGGCCTCCTGGGTAATGAAGAGGTTGGCTCCCTCAACAAGGTAAGGAACAATGGACTTGCCATCCTTGATGAGGCGGTTGACCGAGATAAGGTCGATGGAGGCAGGGCGTCCACCACAAGGGACAAAGCAGTCGACGCTGCCGGTGTCACGGAGGTGGAAGGTGTTACGAAATGAAGTACCGTTGTTGATAACTTCACCGCTAGGCAGGGTGACGTTGACGTCGTCGCACAGGACTCGGTAGCCCTGAGGAGATAGCTTGGAGATGTCGTACTCGATGATCATCTTGCGGCCGTGGGCCAGGCGCAGGAGCTCCTCGCGGTCAAGGCCGTTGGGGTCAGCAAGGACACCAGAGCCATCGACGATGGCGGTGTACTTCTCGTTGCCGAGCTTGATCTCGTTGCTGCCCAGGTCACCATCGGGGCCACCAGTCTGCATCTTGCGGATTGTCGAGGGGTCAAGCTCGAGCTTCCGGTAGATACCTTTAACGTACTCACGGACGGACAGAGTGGTCATGCCATAGGTGTCGTGGGGAATACCACCAAGCTTGGGAGACTTGCCAGTGAAGAAAGACTTCCACCAGGGGGCGCCACGGGAGCGAGCGTGCTCCGTAGCCCAGTCAACCAACTCAGCAGTGTTCTCATCAGGACCCATGAAAAGGATCTCCTCCTTGCCGTAGAGGTCGACAATGGGATTCTTGATGCCAGGGGTCTCGGCGGGCAGGAGAAGATCAAGGATACTATCAATGTACTTCTCGAAAGCCTCGCGAGCACGATTCTGCTGCTTGGGATCCAACAGAATAACACCCTTAGAGCCGCCCTCGGGGATATCCTTGTTCTTGCGCTGCTGTGTGCTAGCAAGACCGTAGTTCTCGTCGAAGATGCTGCGGGCGTTGATGCCGTAAGCTTCCTTATTGCGAGACTTGACGATGCGGATACCACCACGAGAGATATCCTTGAATCGGAGATGGAAACCGCGGGACTCGGAACTGATGACGAGGAACATGCCGTAGAGAGGCTTAGGGTACTCGACCTCAGGGAGGAAAGAAGGGTCAAGACGGAAGCTCAGAGCGACCTTGGTAGGAGTGAAGTAGTTGGTCTTGAGGACGGCATTATTGAACACACGGAAAGCAGTAAGAACCATCTCGTCGTGCTCGCTGTTGACGTTCTTAGAGATCTTGTCCTTGAGAGCGTCGTCGGAGAGGACCTCAACGGACAGGCTAGAGGAAACAACCTTCACGGGGTCCTCCTGGTCCTTAACCAGGTGGATGTTGGCGAAGGAGGCGTAAAGCGCTCGCACGAGACCAGGGTAGTTTTGAATGATCTCATAGATGTACTCAGGGGTGAAGGTCTCAGAACGGAGACGGCGCTTTAGGTTAGAGAGAAGAGCCTGCTGAGCATTGTTCTTAACATCCAAAAGCTCGGCAAGAGTGGCATACTCGGGTCCTAGTCTGTTGAGGAAGTGCTGGACGAAGACCCAAGCAGAGTGGGCGTAGACGGACTCCTGAAGACTGAGCTGGCCAGCAAGAAAGAGGCTGTGGAACTTGTTGTGGGGAAGACAGTAGAGGAGAGAAACCTCCTTGGAGATTTGGTCAATAGACTCCTCCCAAGGGAACTGCTCCCTGTTCTCGGTTGTCTCGGTAGCAGGTCGTAGGTAGACACTCATGACGGTGATACCGTTGGAGAACTGCTCGAGGTACTTTCGCGAAGAAGTAACACCATAGTAGTGGTAAAGATCACTGAGGGCAGAGAATAGACCCTGGGCGGTGCGGGATCGGAAGGCAAGGACCATACGCTTCTCGTCGGTGCCCTCAATATCGAAGACCTCAATGACAGGACCGGCTCGGTTGACGGCGAGCTCAATGATGTCCTGGTAGATTTGCTTGGTGTTGGCAGTAGCCTTCTGAAGGAAGCCGTTGTCGGCGATGAGATCGAGGTTGGTCTCCTTAGGGTTGATTTGCTCAGGAGGTGTAGCAAACTGGCACTGGTAGACGAAGTAGCATCGAAGAGTAGCCTTGGAATCAGGGCTCAGGACAGCGGGAGATCGGAAGGTCTCAACGCGGTACTTGCTGGTGCCGGGGTGGTCGATGTACTTGGCCTCAAGGCGCTCCTCGTAGCGAGGGCCAGCGACGTTGGTTCTGCCGGCAACGCTGGTGTCGATGTAGATGGCATGGTCGTTAGCCTCCATGTCCAGTCGAATCTCCTCCTGCTTATCCTCGCGAGCGAAGGAAGCAACCTTGGCGGCGTAGAGGGAGGTGATGTGGCTAGAGATGACATCGGGGGTCTCAAGGTGGAAGTAGACATCATCAATGCCAAGCTTCTCGTAGAACCACTCGATCTGCTCATCAATCTGGGCGTCAGGAACGAAGCCAGCAGCCGAGATGATGGACTTCACGGTCTTTTTCTGCTCGGGCTTGCCAGTGAATTCAGGGGCAATGTAGCCAACTGTGGCAGATCGCAGAATGCGGTGGCCGTTACCGCCGTAGCCATTTTGCAGGGGAACAGAGAAGTGAGTAGGCTGAGGAGAAGGGCCGCGGCTGGACTCGGTGGCCTTGACGTTGGCCACGGGGTTGGCGGAGATGGCAGTCATGTTGGATGATTCTTGAAAGGGATCTGAATAGTCAGGGAAAGTCTGGGAGGGCAACACGTTAGTGGGCGATTCTATGATGGGTGCCATCTTGGCAAGATGCCTAGACGGTCAAGTGAATTTTGACGGTGTAAACGCAAGATGGAAAAACGGGGAAGCGGATGACGGTGATGGGATGAATGAAGACGAGATATAGATCAGCAGCCAGTGTCTTGTCTTGTCTTATATAGACATCTTAGCTCAAGTGAAAGTAAACAACAAGGAAGCTGTAGATAACAGTCCTCCTGCCGTCACCGCAGCCACCATGTCCCGAGTCTCGGTGAGAGCCCATGACTCAATGGGTACAATGGGTACCAAGGTACCAAGCGCTCCAGGTAGCCATGTATTGATACGGGGCTGCTGACCCTGAAGCTGCGCCCGTGATGGCCAAATCCATTGATCTAGTGATCGCATTAAGCCCGTGCCGGGAGGCTCATGCCAGGTCTCGTCCGGGGCGTCCCAAGTTCAGTGGACGCCACTAGATCGGGACCTGAAAGGCTAAGGCTGGGGCTGGGGCTGGGGCTGGTTGCGGCTGCAAACCGCGAACCGAAACAAACCTCACCTCAACCCGCAGCTGGGAACTTATCTCTGATACGGAGCAGCCAAACTCCCGGTGTAAGCCGCCCGGGCCGGCGCTCGTATCCTCGTCATTGGGCAGTGAAAATCAGGGGGAGAAACCAATCAATGGGGCCATGGATTTGCGATAAGGGCGACGGGGCAGTGTCGTACATATTCAGATAAGACTTATCCGCTACTTACCGGCAGGAGTTTGTGACTACTGATTCGTCACTGAAAATAGTCCAAGTCGGGAATGCCGAGCTTATAGCAGGGCCTTCAAGAAGATGACAAGAGGAGGTTATTCAAAAGAACAACGAGGCTAGACAGTGGGAGTTGCTGTCTCGATTTGTTTTGTTTTGGCGATGGAGGGTAGTTGTTCTCAGATGAGAGGAGGGTTGGTTATAGTTCTGACACTGGTTAGCACAGCCTATCTAGGTAGCCAGGCGTTTTGTTCCGGTGTGCACGAACTCAGTGCAGCCATCCGTCAGCCCTGTCGTAAATAGAAACTGAAGACGGTCTGGACAAGAGATAACAAAAGCTCTCTTGATACGTCGAGGTTTGAGATGACGATGTTTCAAGCTCAAGCCAGGATGCCAGGATACGGGCTTTAAATAAGGACGAGATAGAGATAGGAGTGATAAGGATGAGGGGGAAGGGCGAGGAAGAAGAAGCTTCTTTTAGTTGAGAGAAGAAGCAATGCAAAACTGTTTAGAAACAAAGGATAGGGTCAAGTGACTTGTCTCTCCAACTTTCGAGGCACAGGCACTTTGGGACTGGCGATGGAAGCTTTTTATACTCCCGTGTCAAAGTGTCTCTCAACAATGACCCAGAAGTGTACGATGGTACTTTGCACCTCCCAGTCCTTGACAATGGGGCACGTACCAGCATCGATGTCTCCATGGCTTCCAGACATGTCAACATATTGCCTTCTCTTACACCGTCACGCCTCCTTTGCACGTATGTACCGAGTAAAAGCTGTCACGCTGCCATAAAAATTCACATCCCTTGCAAGGACTCCCGCTCACCTTGACCACACACCCCCCTTCCAAGCTGTGGGGCAGACCCTGCTGGGAGTTTGCTGGGCATGAGGCCGGCGGGGTGTTTATTTGTTTCCTGTCTGTTAGGTTTGCACCTTCCATTCCATTTACACCGGGTAGGCCGGAGAATTGCCCGCGAGCACGGGGCAGCCACAGCGCTTTTTACCTTGCCTACAGCAGCTTACTTACAGTGCATATGTACCTGAAGCACATTCAGTGAACGTATGGTTGCCCGGTTCCTTTGGCTCCAGCTTTGCTCACAATTCACTTGGCGCTTAACCAGAAAACCCTGATATACACAGCAAAAGAAACAGAAGTATTAAAACAAACAAAAAAGTCAACACCGGCCCGGTTGTCCTGAGGCCTCTCAATTAGTACCACCCCCTCCTAGGTGAAGCGGATCCCAGCTAAGCCCGCCAGAAGAGTCGAGAAGAGAGAATTTTGGCTGCAGCAACGCCCCCCAATCGTGATCATGAATGACCTCACGGAGTACAAGAAAAAGTCCCATTCAATTACCAAATAGTGCCTTGGATCTAAACCTCAAGAGGAAGCCTTGTTTAGAACCTGACTTGGACCGAGCGCCCGGTTCCTGGCCGCTCAACTCTGTCGTTCAGAGGTGAGAGGCTCATACGTCCCCCCAGAAGTGGCCAGAATTGCTGCTGTAGTGGAGACCTTAGGCCCGGTTATTCGAGGCTCTGCAGTTTTTGCATAGAATCCCGCCTTCTCCAGATTTTCGTTTGACATCACTAGTGCGTGTCGATTGCATTGCCAATGGGAGAGTTGTTTGGTAAGCTTCAACTCTGCTGCCAATTTGACCTCGACACCGCGTGTTTTCGAGGCTTCGAAAGCTCGGAGAATTAGTTGGAAATACTTTATAGTTCAATTGGGTCACAATAGAACGCAGGTTACTGTAAGTCGACACAAAGAGCCTCTATTTTCAGACTTTGATAACGTAAGTCTACATAATTGTCCATGCACAAATGCATGAAAACGGCACCCCGCAGCTAACTTGTTTCGTTCACCCAAACGGTGTAGAGGATGGTGCAATTCACTCACCTCGCCAGGTGGTTCCCAATAAAACCGGGAATCTAAAGAGATGTGACAAAAATATGCAGCCAGGATAATAGAAGGGATAGCCGAGACCTGATCGAATATTAATATCATCATCTATTACTGTGAGTTATAAATCCCGGTTTTTCTGGCACCCACCTGCTCGCCTACCTTTGTTTGGCCGGGGACCCGTGGGCTTGTCTCTGCGAGTCATCATCAATGGCAACTTCGTGACATGCAGATCCTACCTTGAATTCAGGTTTTTCTAGTCTTTCCTTTCTCTCTTTTCGGATCTTGAGAGCAATTACGACGTTAGACTATCTCGTGGGATCCTGGTCCTAATGCATGTTGCCCTGAAGCGTCCGGGTTGTTGTAATATCTGCCAGAAATGATGTTTCCATGATGTACTTGTCCTACAGAGCAAGTACAGCTGAAATGTACCGCTTTAGATCTTACGGTTCTAACATACGAAACGGTCAAGCCAACACAAGTGGTGATTCGCACAAAGCTGGATCTCTTTGGTTTAACGGAACTCTTCACAATGACCATTTGGGATCCGTTGTAAAAAAGCGCCATGTAGTTTTCGAGCACAGCCGGCTTCAATGGATCCCATTTAGCGACAATTGTGTCAGCTCAAGGTTTACGTTGTGCAGGTAAGATAATGCTGGGATTTCGCATCAGCCAAGAAAGTGTACCCTTTGGTTGGTCCTGAGTCTACCAAAAGACGGCAAGTACCTCAATTTCACGAATCCTTGCCCAAGCATGTTCCAAGCTATCACAATTTTGCAAGCTAAGAACCCGCCTCAAGGGTACCTGAATACACAACTCACTAATACCCCAGACGGGAAGCTGGCGGTTTGTTTCTGGCGCTGAGTCTGACCGCAGCAGAATTGGCTAGCTGAATTACTCTCGTACCCCAGACAATAGATCAGAATCTGGCTCACCTGACTGATCCAACCAGTGCTCACCGAAACTTCCAGACCTTGTCCGATTCAAAGGGGGACGATCACGGGGACGGGGACTAGTCTCGATTTCCAGGGGGAATAATTACACCTTGCGTAAGATCCATTCCCTAGATCCAGTAACAGTCAAGGTCATGAAGTTAAAAAAATGTGTTGGCAAGGTGATTGCTAAAATGGTACAGTTCAGGCTTCCCACCCTTCTGTCCCCCGTGGCCGCCGGCTCGACCTGCGCTGTGCTTGAGAGGCCGGGCCACGACAAGGTTCCTCCGGCCGACGCGGGGCCGCTGGTTCGGTACTTACGTACAGGTACCTTCTCCGGGGTATCATCAATGACACAATCGTTAAAGTCCAGGAGCACTTGACTACAGCACGAGGGGGTTTCAATTGCGGAATAGGGAGCAAGTCTGGCATAAGACGAGAGTTCCACGACATATCATGGCTTCTGACATTGATAGAGTTTGCGGAAGATTGGTCTATCTGTCTTCTAGCTGTCTCATGAATGATACTGTCACTATGATTCACCTGACTAGAACAATAGCTCTCCTCCTTTACCCCAGACTCCCGACTCCAGCCTCCCCCTCAACGAGCTGAGTTTCTTCCCCTCTCCCTCTCCATGTGTTGCGCAAAAATAACATATCGATATGTCCTCGTCCCACAAGGAACGGAGTCCGGCACCCACACTCGTACTCCGGGCAAGCAACGCCCCGGACTCCCCCGGAGAGCCCCACACGGCCGAGGACCGGCAGCGCCGAGAGGGCTTGGTCGAGGGCTTTTTAAACTTGGATCTGGATTTCTATTACCCCCAGGTTTTTCCCATGGCTCCAGTTTCCCCCAAGTTTGATCTGGATCTGGGCACATGGACAAGAAAAAACTCGAAGCTTTCCCCACGGCCCGCTTCCATCTCGTCTCCCGTCGTTTCCATTACCCCCAGTTTACTTGATCTTGCAGCTTTCGCGACAGCCACCGTTTCCCTCGTTGCACCGCACAGCCAGTCACTTGTCCTCGTTTTCACTTTTGCACCAGCCGGCCAACCTCTAGAGGAAAAGCGATCCATTACAGTACGGTAGAGTAAATCTGCTTGCCAGTTGCGTGCTTTGCTGCCTTGCCCTGTGTCCTCCGATAGCCGTTCCTCAAGCTTTTGTTTTGCTTTGCCGCGATCTCGTGGCCCCCTCTGGTTTGTCATGGGCGTCTCTTGGTTAGCAAATCTTCCCTGTAAGTATTTTTACTGCACCCCGCATCCAGCGCTTGGAGGCGGGTGCTGTCAACGCGTCACGAGGTGGGCAGACAAAATGATAGGTTGGATCGGGCCTCGTTCTCAGGGGGTGCATCTAAGCTGCCCATTGGATCTGGCTGACTGAGGCACGATTGTTGACGACAAGATCGTGGTCACGATGTTCGGTATTGGGCGTATTGGACTTGCCTGACTTCTCTTCCCAATGCAAATGCCAAAGGATTGAGAGCCGTCATGCCAACATTCCTTATGACCCAGGTTGCGAATTACTATTTTTTCTGGTTAAATGCCCTATCACTTGAATGTTTCCATGTTTGTCCTAGTTCTTCAAGATATATACAACAGACATGTAGTTCGGTATATACATACACTGAAGCCCAGGGGAAGCCAAGATGTAGAAGCTCAGATCCAAGAGCTTGGCCGGTATATCGGGATCACGACTTTACCAGCTATAGGCACGATCACTTCCTTGTACCTGGCCGTCTAAACAATTGGCTGTCGTGATATGTTTCCTCTTCCTGGTTAATACTCTGACGGATTTCTTCCGTTCCTGACGTGCCGTCTCACCATCATAGCTATTATCTCATCATCTCCAGTCTAGACCACACAATGCACTCACTCATACGAATCCACTCAGACGAGTTTCGTGCCTCCACCCAGTCGCTTGTCGACGGTTACGGGGCGTCACGAAGTTCTGTCTTGTCCTCCGTCGTAATGCGTCTCGGCCGTCTCCACCCTGCTTCCTCTTTGGGCACCGTACGGGTGTTACGCTGGATGCGTCCTCGTACCGTACCGTACCGTACCGTACCTTGGTAACCGTGTTACCCACCTCTTTCTCTCAGACTTCCATTTGGGCTGGGCTTGTCATGGAAGTTTCTATTTTTGCTCAAGCTGTTTGGTACCTGAGTTTATTCACTTCCTCCTCCGAAGCCGCCTTTTCCGGTCGTGTTTCAAACAATGAACTTGGTGACCTCTCGTACTCACAATCAATTGCATATTCTCCAAATCGTCGGTAGTTTTTGCTACTTCAAACGGTGATTTTACATGGATGTATTGATACGTACCGCTACCATAATACATCTGCACCCGGCTTTGTCGATGTGAGTGATAAGCCAATCAGCTCAAGTCTCGACTAGCCAAACTTGGGGACAGCTGGCAAGCTTCGGCACAGCACCAGCAAGAGAATGTCACAAAGTCAGTTCTGTTTCCTTATTGAGAACACTTGTTTGCTTCCAAATGATATCAGATCACAATTCAATTGGCTGTACGTATCTCGCAAGTACCTACGATACCTTGCTGGCGTCTGGGCGGCACCTTTAAGGTGCCACCAAGTGGAATGTTGGGGAAGAGTTTTCCTCGACGACGGCAACTAGTGGCTGAGCGATGGGCTCCCAGAACAACTAGACACTGGGATTCTCTGAGGCGTCACAGATGGCAAGCAATCAACTCCACCGTCGAGGACATGCGTCGCCCTGTTTGTGGGTATCGGTTCTTGATACCCGGCCGAATGTGCTACCGACCTCCGGAGATCCTCAGGTACCGTCGACGTACTTGAGCCGCTTGTGATCCATCTTCAGCCTCCACAGCCTGGCTAACGACGCTACAAACCACATGGGATTGGATCCATGCTTGTTTTGGCACACCGTCCGGGGATCAGGGCCTCCCGTGCATGATCACGATAGCTTCACGGTCCCTCGTCGACGAGTGACGGCCCGCCATGGAAACTATAGCCCATTCCTGGCGTCTTGCGGTGAAGGGTAACAGTTAGCTTAGACGAACCGGAGCTCCAAATCATCTTCCGAAAGACGCGGTCACAGAGAACGGAGCTATTCGACCAACAGACAGGTATTATACGTATTTAGTATGTACCTATAAGCAAAGCTATGCTAAAAAGCTGTCGTCAAATCCCAGCATCGCATCGTGTTGCATCACATCGCATCTTTTTGCTCTTGACTTTCGCTTCTCATCGCGGGGCACCCCCCTGGCTGCACGCAAATCAACGGCGCAGACACGTGCTGGTTGCAAATGTGACCTTGTGCATTTTTAATTCCATCTTCACAATGAGAAAACGACATCTGTACATTGGCAGAAGGAAGAATGGAAGTGGTCAGAAATTAGGTGTTTGTGAAGATTCTGTGAACCTACTTGAGCTTTATTAGAATCGCTAATGAGTCTAATGGCGTGAACAACACTCAATCTCGTCGGGACAGGTTGCCTACTACACGCCATCTACACCTCCCATCCTATGAAGTTCCCCAGATCGGGTCCCAATTACTTGCCTAAAAGAGCTCACCTCGATGCCGGCGGCCCAAGCGCTTTCATCCCGTCTTTTCAGTGATAATATACGTCTCTTCTGTACCAGATTGACAAAATACGTACCTAGCACCTTGTCATTTTTCTTTGCTTCTTCTGTTGGAAGCTTGGACAGCGTGTTCCTGATCTTCTGATGCTTGGCTAATGACCGAGTACAAATTACCTAACCAATCGGCGGTTTCGTCTCCTGCCTCTCCACTCCTTCGCTGCGTATCACGGCCTCGACGAGTCTATGGGGTACACAAACACCACATCACAGCATAACTTGGTATTGTAGACGAGGTTTGGTTTAGATCACGAGCCTCGTGCCCTGACGACTGGCTTCCAATGCTTCGTAATCTAAAACCCTCATGTAAATCGTATCTTGCTTGTTTATTTACCGCCCGTCACGGCAATTGGTTCTATTGATGCCCACGTATGCGTAATCTCCCTGCATCTCGATACAGTGTAACCAGCTGAAAAGGTCACGATGGCAGATGTTTAATTGCCAATGGCCCTTCGTTTGCATTAACGAGCTCCATCAGAGGTCATGTGTTGTCCCTATTCGAGCAGGGGAATAAACAAATTACGTACTAGTGTTTCTGATTACAGCACAAGAAACACTACACCTCAGAGTTCTAGAAGCTAGGTTAAACTTAAGCATTTCCACAACTCAACAAGATACCTTGGTGTTTCTTAGTTCCGATTTTCCCGAGTATTCTCTATCTTGAAATGATCCTGCGATTATTTTGCCCTTTTCTTAGCTCTCGGTCCCGTCACGAACTCTGCCCATGGCCTAAAAGATGGGACGCTGGGCGGTTACAGCTCAAGCGAAAAGTAACCCAGCGGCAACAGGAAGTCCTGCGACCGACAAGGTTAAACGCAACATCCTAACTTCCATGGGCCCATAATTCGAAGTCTATCCGAAATCTCGGTGATTCTGGTCCCTGTGCCTACCGTAAGGTCTCAACTTGCTTCCCACATGTAAGAGGATCGTGAAGTTGCGGACGTCCTAGCAGAATGTTCATTCGTTGCTTGCCCTAACAGTGGTACTCAAAACGTCTCTACATAAGATAACTTACGACAGGGAAATATGAAGGGAAACCTCCCGATTTGCCAGTCCCTGCGTGCGATTGCGAGTTCAGCATCATAGCATTGTCCTCCCATCTTTCTCAATCACGCTCAATCTGATGCCACTAGGACATTGACACCGAGAGGTTCTTGGGTGTATTCATGAGCTATTCACACGTACTGCAGTATTGGACTCGGTTGAACTACTTGTTAGTCACAATGCAGAGGACATCGCCCAGCTTGCAAGTGTAGTGCTCAGCTACGTGCGATATAGCGGTTCGATCTATTAGAGTTGCCGTAGTTTTCGTTGGGTAACACGTGCTGTTTGGGTGTAGTTCAGATTCTCCTCTGGCTTTCGAGACTATCAAATACCGCAAGTTGAGGGCGCTGTTACGAACCTGGCGTTTTCTTCTATCCCGGCTCAGCCCTGTGTAGAATCTGAGGTCTTGTGAGATCAAGATATACTGTTAGAGTATGGTTCTGTAAGTATGATAAAACCCGATATCAGAATTCCTCATCGCCCATTTTCAGAAGTCAACGTTATCCCCAAGACTCCTCAGTACATTATTCTGACAGTAAGGTATAGTACTTAGTAGAAGGGTGAGATGGGTAGAAGTGCACGATGTAGGTCACGTGACCATAACTGATTGTGAATTCCTCGGCTAAACTAAGGTATGAGCCAGCGGAGCTGTCCTAACTTCTAAGCGGCCTTCAAAAAATTTGGCATCGACGTCAACGTCAACTCATCAATCAGCCATCAGGATAATTGCCGTTTTATCGAGATTCTTTAGCAACGCCGCTTATTCTAATTAAATAATCTAGTCAAATTTTTCGATTTCCTCCTCAGATTTCGTCACTTCGCGATCAAGGCTCTTGTCCTTCGGCAGCTCCTTTCCGCCGCAGGCTTTGACAAATCCTCTTTAAATCTTGAACACCCGTCATTCTCGTCACATTCCGCACTACAGATATTCAAAATGGTCACTCTTACCGAGGTTGAGGACGAGCACTTCCAGCACCCCCAGGCTGGTCCTGATATCGAGGAGGACGATGACGACTACTCCGATACTGGTAAAACTTACTTATCCCGCGTCTTTAGTCGCCTCAACGATGTGCATGCTGATCAGATCCGCAGATTCCGAGGTTTCTAACGAGTCCGACTACGATCCTACAGAAGAAACTCTCGCTGAGCGACTATATGCGCTGCGTGATATCGTTCCCCCAACCACTCGCTCTTGGATCTCCGGCAAGGCCAGCACTGTCGGCAACGCCGCCTGGAGTGTTCTGTCTTTCAGCGGCAAGGGTGCTTGGGTGATCACCACCTCTGCTCTCTTCTTTGGTGTCCCTTTCGCCCTGTCCTTCGCCGAGGACCAGCAGCTCACTGCCATGGAGCAAGAGTACAACATGCGACAGAGCGGCAGTGAGCTTCTGACCGCTGGCTCTGAGCAAAGTACCGCCGACCAGGTTGGTGCTGTCCTCGAGGGTAAACAGGCCCAGCCTTCTCTGTAAACAACCAAATCGGTGTCACGCATTCAAAAAAAAAACCTTGCCCTCACGTTTCTGGGTATGAGGACATTCAGGATGGCGCCTTTTGTTGCTGGGTGCAGTCGTTATTGGGCCGAAAATTATGGCCCTACATGTGTACAATAATTGATTACGGCGTATATGGCCGACGGAAATCCATGATGGATGCAAATGGGCTGAACCGGGAGTAACCAGGGGCGCGACGCATCCATGGCGCACGGGTACCGGTGTAAAGTATAGGATGGGGTTAGTAATGGCTGCGATCTCATCTCCAGGAAAGGCGGTTTCACATGTATTTTGTCACACTAGAGCTGTATCATTGATGACTTATGTGTGAGCTATAAAAGCTATAACTTGTTCCTAGTCTATACTGATGGTGGTTTTCTACCAGATTATATCGCTCAATATGAGTACTTTTTTAGCATGGGAAAAAAAAAAGAAATCAGGTTCAACTTGTTGCCTTGGAAATCAGTTTCGGTTTGATATTACTATATTCTTCTTAATCTTCGAGATTTTTGGCAGCAATGGCAATGTTAAGCTTTCACTTGCATCAAGTTCAGGGTAAGACGTTTAGTTGATGTTGCTCCACCCATCTGCTCTCAGCCATGCAACTTCAATGTAATCCCAGCTGCTGTGCTGTTTAGATAAACTAGGTACAACGACACCCAAAGAGAACTTACGCCACGATGGACTACATAAAATTGCCGAAGATAGAGGTTAATAAGCCTCTGCCATCAATGTTCCAGGACTAACAGGATACAAGCTTCACGCTCACTTAACTGGCAGCATCTCACGTCGTGCCATGCATGAGATATGGCTCCGCAAGAAAAAGACAGGAGATACTGATCTTGAAGATCCTCTGGTAGTTATGCCTGAAGGCAAGCACGACTATAATCTACAAGCGTGAGAGTCTTATCCGCTGTCAGTCCGACAGTAAGTAGACGAGCATCCAAGTCATTAACAACTCTTCCATTTCTTATCAATAGCTTTTTCCCGCTCTTCAGCAGTTACATATACAACCTCATCACAGACGAAGAGTCCGTTCGATATGCCACCAACTCTGTTCTCAAAGACTTTCTCAACGATGGTGTCTGCTATCTTGAACTTCGAACAACACCCCGCAGTACGCCTCAACTCTCAGCAGAGCAGTATATCGCGACTCTTGTCGAGACTATCTCGTTATTTGAGTCTGCAAGCCCTCAGCTACACACTCGACTCATTCTTGCTGTTGATCGGCGGCATACACCCGAGCAGGCCGCCTCGACCCTTGCGCTTGCTCTGAAATACCGCAACCAGGGGGCCGTCGGCCTAGATCTCTGCGGTGACCCGACAGAGCGGCCCGACGGGGAGATAAGTGTCTTTACGCCCGTGTTCCAAAAAGCCAAGAAGCAGGGCTTGGGGGTCACGGTGCACTTTGCCGAAGCTGAGGCCAGCGGTTCCAAGGAAGAGCTAAAGACGCTTCTTTCTTGGGAGCCAGATCGCCTTGGACATGTAATTTGGGAGGATGAGGAAACGAAGAAGGAGATTGCGAGGAGAGGTCTGTGCCTGGAGTTGTGCCTGAGCTGCAACGTCAGGGCTGGGATGGTGAGAGGCGGATTCGAGGGGCATCACTTTGGACACTGGAGAGGAGTCGAAGGGCCCAGGATCTCACTCAGTGTAAGTACCCGGTGTCTCTTTTTCCCCCGTAGCTGATAGGCTTGGGAGTGCTAACGATAGCGATAGACTGATGATGTGGGTGTGTTCGGAAGCCCCCTTTCTAATGAGTATAGACTCGTTGCGCAACACTTTGGTCTCGATCGTGAAGCGATCTGTGATCTGACGAGACAGCCAATCGATGTTATCTTTGGAGGAGAAGAAGAGAAACAGAGGCTGCGGCATATCATGTGGACGCAGTGATGCGGAAACGACAGGTTTGACAGGCATATATCGCTTCTGAGGTAGCTCATGCTCAATGTTAGCTAGAAGTACTACTATAACTCGAGTAAGTGACTGTTATTCAACGTACAATATTTGGAAGGAACAAGAGTCATGTTCCCCTGCTATAGAGCCAATAGTTTCTCACGAGGCCTTGAACAACGACAGCAGTCAATGCTGCGATGATGAACGCCAGTGTTAATCGGAGATGATGAAGTTCTGATGGACTAAGCCACACCTCCCAGCGGTCGCTCAGAAGTATAATAATAGCGAGAACATCGATAAACAAAGCGAGTATAAAGAGTCGAGTGAGCTGAGCGGTTTCAAAGTTTGATAGGTGCGTCTTCTCGCGAGACATTGGAGGAAGCCAGGACGTTTCGAGAGCCGTGTTGCTGATTTTATCCACTGATACCAAGCTACTAGTAGTTAGAATAACAGGTTGAAGGCTTTGTATAAAATACCACTCTTATAAGTGACCTGTTTGGTTGCCAACGAGTGATTGTAGTATCCTGTCTGGCATGGGCATTGCACACAGCAAGCATCAACCAAGTAAAGAATAACTATAATAACAAGGAAGCAATGTTGTAGTCCAAGTTTTTAGAGAAATGATGTTACTTCAGAGGCTGTGCTAGGTCAAAACATGTTTTCCAGGGCATAGCCTCAAGAATCCTTCTGATCTCATCAAAGTAGGCAAATCAAAGCCCGATTGCTTAGATCAGCCGCTCTAATACATATAAGCCTGAAAACAGACTTGGGCATTCTAATCTACTAGACAATAACATATACCGCACGTGTAAATCATGTGGATGTGATTCAGAGACTCCTCCAGAGGGCTCAGACTGGGGGCGTTTTCTCATCTCGCATTGCCTAGGTACATGGTTCTGAGAAAAAAAATTCGGGAGATATAATTCAACCGTAGAAATGTTGTCACTGGCATGGCGCAGAACAGGTTAAATAAGAAGCGTGAAGATCAAAGTGCATGGTATCAATATCGGCGTCATCATTTAGACATAAACTATTAGAAAGGTTTCTACTCTATTGGGAGTTTTAGTAGCAGGGCGCATTGCAATCTTCGTGAACAGCTATCGAGCGGTTGAAGCATCAATAGTCAATTCATACTGCTGAAACTCGCTAAAAAGGTATGAGGAGAGAAGTTGATATCAAAGCCAAAATCAGGAACATCTCGTTTTCTTCCATCAAGCATTACACATGGAAATGATCCTGCCAATTAAACGCCATACTTTTTTTTAGTGCCTGCGTCTCCATTTGAAACGTTCACCCCATCCGGTATGCATCCAAGTCATGTTCGTCCAAGCATAGCTTCGTCATCAGTGCATGCCTGCTGGCGGAGTCTCAAGGTCTACGCCCTCAACCTGGGCACGCTGATCATCGCTCTGGCGGATGAGGTTGATGAAGTAACGAGAGGCGCGTTCGCTCTCGCCCTTGACCTTGATAGTCTCTTCCCTCTTGGCGTTCAGGTCCTTAAGGCTCTGGTCGAGGCCGACTCGGAGATTGTCGGCGGGAATGCGAAGGACCTTGCGGACAGATGAAGAGATGCGAGCAGAGTTGGAGTGGACATAATCCAGGTCAGAAAGCTGGGTAGAGATTTTGGTAGCAAGGCGAGGAGGCAGAGAGTTGGGAATTTGCTGCAAAACATAGGCAGAGGCAGCGATAGCTATTGGAAAGTCAGTGGCTTTATACTTGTAATGCAGTCATGGTGAGCTTACCAGCCACGAGAATACCAGGTAGAATGAGCTGGCGTAGGTTCTCGTTGCTCAAGATCCGGGTTGCCGTCAGGGCCTGATCCATCCAGGTGTTCATGCCAATCATCCGGGGCACAACTGCGCCGGCAACCGTCAAGGCCATGCCGGTGCCGGCGAACTTCTCTTGGCGTTGCAACAACGTGGTCCAGTCGACAAAGTCAATCAGCTCTGTGGGTATGTCGACCTGACGAGCGAGTGCATCTCGCTTGCGTCGGAACATGACATCAGGTCGGAATTGCAGGTTCTGGAACTCATCGCCAACATGTAAAATACCTAGCTGCTTGATGGCGTTGACGCCATAGACGGTCTTGCTGCGAGCATACTCCTCGCAGTTGGACACTGAATCAGCAATCCGCGAGAGCATAGCCTCTTTAAGATCCTCAGCATACTGGAAAGCATTCCAAATACCGGGGTAAGGTACGTCGTAGTGGCTGCTTCCAGAGCGAAGAATGGCCGAGTTGAGAGTATTTCGAGTGTAGTCGTACACGTCCTTGCATGTGTCCTCAACGTTGGCATCAACTTGCTCGCTGACCTCGGAACGTGCCCTTCGACTGGATTCCAACTGAGGCTCGAGCTCCCTCAGCTCCTTTGTCACTCGCTCAAGCTCTGATTGAGCCACTTCCTGGTTGACAGTTGCAAGAGTGTTGACGTCGTTTAGAATATTGAGGAGATAAGTCCGGGCTGGGGCGAGCTTTGACCGTGCGCGCTTCTCGAGCACGAACCTCCGCAATGATTGCTCAAGAGCCTCGAAGTCTCGTACCTTGTCGAGATCCTTGCCCTTGCCCTTGTCATCGCCATCACCAGGGTCGCCACTGCCTCCACTTGAGCTTCCGCTGCCACCACCACCGGGGCCGCCTGGTGGCGACGGACCAACAGGGATGGCATTGCTAGAGACGAAATGTACGAGTTCCGATGATTCCTTGTGTGTCCGGGGACTGAGACCAGCAACCTGGTCAAGAACCATCTTCTCACATCGCTTCTTGTCTCGAATAACATCGAATCCGTTGACGACAATGAAGATGTAGGCCTTCTCGGCAGCGGCAGCCCAGATAAACTCCTTGGCGGACTGCGTGAAGTGGTTGGCAGCAGACACCACAAAAACGACTACGTCAATTTCCTCCTGTCGGGCAAAGATGGCTGTCGTCTTGGTGGTGTCGGAGTTGAGACCAGGGGCGTCGATCAAGGCGATATCCACCACACCGTTGTTCAGTAGAGATTGGTCAATACTCCGGCTATCCTTCACATAGATCTTGCATTGAGTGTACGTCTCGTTGTCAATGACAATGTTTTCCAGTTCCTTCAGCGAGAACACATCATAGGTCGACTCATCGTTTCGATCGTAGGGCACGTTTTTGTGCACAGCATGCACCTCTTCTACACCTGAGTTTTCCCTGGCATCGAGAACCTCGCAAAAGATAGCAGTGCAAGGCTGTTGGTCCTCCGGTAGAACCTTTCGACGTAGTAGGGCGTTACAAAAGGTTGACTTGCCAGCATTGAGATCACCCGTGATAAGAACCTTGCTCGCCGTATCCTCAATTCGCTCGCGTAGGGCAAGAAGATGCTTGATGCTGGAGCTGATCTTTCCATCAAGTAGTGACGCAATAGAACTCTTTTCCAGGGAATGCACCAGCTCTGTCTGGTGAAGTGCGCCGAGCTTGAGATCCAACTTCAATATAGAGAATTCCTGGGCAATCTGAGGTGAAACGAGTCGTGGCTCGGGTGTAGATCGAATCTCGGCGGCTCGGCTAGATTCGGCAGCGTTGTCTTCGACAGAAGTCATAGAACGTCGTAACGCAGGATTTCGGAGCGAGTGCGAGGACGACGGGGCTTTACCGTCCATTACCGAGTGCGCATGAGAGAAGGCGGGTCGTGCAGAAGTTTCGGAGGAGTCGCGGCGTGCTCGTTGGACGGAAGGATAGTGTGCGGGCCAGGATGCGTTCATCTCTTGCAGCTTTTGAAGGAGTTCGAGCACCTTGTTGATGGAGCGACCGAGAGATGCGCGGTGAGCATTATACCATATCTGGTGCACAGCACCCGATGCAGGTCGGTCGTGATGCATTGCCATATCCCATGCTGCAGTGGAAGCCATAGAGCGCTGCTCGTCACCAGCTATGCTCCCGCCGTAGCCCGAATCGACGTCAAGCATGCTCTGAAGACGAGCAGCATGTTCAGAGGTCGAACCGTTACCGACGGTCATATATTGGACGCGGGAAGAAGATGAGTCTGCGGGTGGCGGAGAAGCGTGATTGCTAGTCGGCGCGTCGGCGTGGCCATGATCGTTGTCACCGTCAGAATCTGTTTCCTGGTGCAGGCGGGCCTTGCCCTTGCCGTTGTCGCTGAAATAATCTTGGCTCATCTTGAATCAGTGTATATCAGTTCGAGCGGCATATTCTGTGGGAGAAACGAGGGAACAAAATATGCTTGGAACAGTGATGTCGATGTAGTTATGGCGGTCGGTGGGAGGCGGGAACTTGAATCATCCTTGACAAAGACCCATTGCATGATTTTTGCTACGTACCGCTGCCCGATTTGATGGACGCTCGGACCAGGTGCTCTCTTATCTTATCGTGAGAAACGGACTTCCAAGGGTGGCCCAGAGCGATTACGTAGAGGGACCTTGTTTCGGTACGTCCGTAAAACAACACGACCATCAACTCTTACCACGCATCTGGGCGTGGACTTTTCCTCGCTGCCTTGCTCGCATACCTGCTGCCTACTTAATTTTCTGCCTGCAGGACTCTCTTCTTATCGCATGAGCCCTGACCTCTTCCTCGACAAGCCGTTGTCTTTCATCCATTTACGACACCCCCCCCGCACATCATGAATGTAAGAACAGCATTATCGTGCGACAATACAGCGTGCCCATGATGGCTAATTTGCTCATGCTACAGATCCTCGAATGGGCTTTCGGCAAACGCATGACGCCTGCGGAGCGTCTGCGCAAGAACCAGCGCATGCTAGACAAGGCCATTCGTGAACTTGATCAGATGCGCGTCAAGTTGGAGAAGCAAGAAAAGACCCTCATCCAGCAGATCAAGACAAGCGCCAAGAATGGGCAGATGGGAGCTTGCAAGATCCAGGCCAAGGATTTGGTCCGCACGAGACGTTACGTGGAGAAATTCTACAGCATGCGTAGTCAACTACAAAAGATCTCGTTGCGCCTCCAGGTAAATAACAGCGGTTGGATATACTACAGGCCAAGGACTGATTGAATACTTTGCAGACCTATAGAACGAATGAACAGATGATGCAGGCCATGAAGGGTGCCACCATGGCACTGGGAAGCATGAACAAGTCGATGAACCTCCCTCAACTCCAACGGATTGCCATGGAGTTTGAGCGGGAGAACGATATAATGGACCAGCGGCAAGAGATGATGGACGATGCCATTGACGATGCAATGGATGTGGGAGTCGAAGAAGAGGGCGACGAGGTGGTAGAGCAAGTCTTGGAGGAGATTGGCGTGGATTTCAACCAGGCGGTGAGCCCAACTACTCCTACGCTTTGCAAGCTCTAATGCTAACTTTATCATAGCTTGGCGAAACTCCTACCGCCTTGGGGACCGCAGCAGTACCCGAGGGCAAGATCGCTCAGGCAGTGGGCGGCGGTGGCGGCGGTGGTGGTGACCCCGTCGATGATGACCTTCAAGCAAGGCTTGATAGTTTGCGCAAGTAGATGAACCGGCGGAGCATTCGAGAGGTCTCGGGGTTTTGTTTCGAATCTTTCGAATATGTTGTGTTAAAGTGGAATACCCATCTCAAGTTTGGACCGATCAAGCCTGGACCGATCAAGCCCCAGAGGAAGGTAACAAGTTTGATGCCACGGCTGATCTCAAGTCATGAGAAGAAGACGGAGGCTTCGAGGCGCTATGTTTGTCAGGGTGCATTGGTGTCTGGAGAATTGTGTTATAATCCGTCAACTCTCAGCCTTTTCTGTGCTTTATAGAAATGATATTCGCTCTACTCATGCATTGGGAATGAATCTAGATCCAATGGCATAACGGAAACCGGCATTGTATCGAGTAAACTGACAGCTTAGTTGGGTATAGCTTTGACGGCAGCCTCGGAGACACTACACGTGTACAGCTGGCTAGGGCTCTTGAAGCTGGTCTCATGAGACAAGATCTTGTGGATAAATTACCCTGAACCTGTTAGCTTCATCTGGCCGACGAGAGTCATTATGGTCAGGTAGTTGTTAGATACTGCTTTCGGATGTCTCGGGGCGAATATGGCCTTGCTGAGTATGTCAAAGGGCGTCTCATATGTTGCAATACGCATCAATCAATACACAGTACAATCTCAAAGAAAGGGTCTAATATACAGAGTACCGGTAGTTTACATGCATTTCCTGGAGCTGATTCATTGCAAGGATCGACGTATCCATTTCCACTGGACCCCAGGAGAGTAACAGTACAGCTTGTCTGACCACCTCTGGATCTGTGTCTGCAAAGCGCTAAGCAGCGCGCCCGTAAACCAGTAAACGTCAGTGCCGCAGGGGCACGTCAGTGGCCAACAGACAGCACCAGCCAGTAGAGCACAGCACACAAGCGGATATTGGGCTACCTAAGCGCAGACCCCCGCCCCCCACTGGCTCCGCCCTCCACTCGATTTACCTTGCCTCAATTTACTCGCCCAACGAAGGTAACCAAATCAACTCTTCATCGACTACGACACGACTTTCTGTAGACTCGCCTGCCTTGCGACGAGCAGTAAGGGAACTTAATCCGAGCTTGCCGCTTATCTTGCTGGACCATCTCCTCCGCTCTCTGATTATTTCTCGACTTGCCTCTCTTGTTGAAATATTCTTCCCACGACCATCGTCAGTCAGGTACGTTCATCCGCCGGCCTTCTCACCGTATTGCACCGCTTCTATCGTTGAATGGACTTTGAGCTGTTTACCTTACTCTGTTCTCTTGTTGTTTGCTTTTCCACCTGTATCTATCTATTCAGCCTTTGCTTGCCGTGTCTCGTTGGTCTGCGAAGTCTGTATGTCACTGCCCCGGCCAGTGCAGCTGTCCCCCCTCGTGGCGCCTACGTCACGGTCCTCTAACTGCGATGCGCTTGGCTGCGATGCGCTTCTGCATCATTCATACAAGCCATTGAATATTGCCTTTACCAACAGCCCTACCGCTGTACGTTAGTTCCAGGCGCCTCGATTGTGGCCTCCTCTTGAACTGTTACTGTCATATTCAAGTGACGACAGAAGGGAGGCTTATCGGCGACTACATCATCCAACAATTGTCCCTGCAATAACCTGCATGCGCTTGCCGACCTCCTTTTTTTCTCACCTATTTCTGATCGGAAGCATAGAGAGATATTTTTGATCGATTTCTCTAACTCTTCTAGGCCTCCTTGCGCCGCCGATCCCATACGCCAAGCTTGTCCGGACCAGCACCCCGCCTCCTACGCTTCTCACGACGATACATATCCTCAAAGCTACAGCAACGTTCGCGTGTAGCCATCTATAAACCCCTGCCCCCCAAAAGGCGATAGAAACCAAACCGACATCTCACCTTCGACAGCATCCTTTGTATTAACATTTCCCTCGTTCCCTGCAACGCCACCTAAATTCCGCCTACCCCTACCACAAACTGGCGAGCAACAAGCGTCGCAGTCTCTCCTCGACTGGAGGAAGTCTGCTGAATAGAATGTTCGGAAGCAGTTCCAATAACTCAGCGGGCAACAAATCTGAGAGCGATTCGAAATCCGATAAATCCCCTTCGCCCGAGCCCGGTTTAGACCCCAGCGGCCCAGCTCCTATCAAGACACCTGATCAGGTCGCCAGCGGTGAAAAACGTAGTGGAAATGGCAGCCCCCCGACTCGTCAGGATATCGGTGGCCCGACCGACAAGAAACGCAGGAGTAGCAGCGTCAGTAGCCGGGCCAGCAGTCTCCTTGCCTCCGCTAAGAACTCGCTCAATTTCTCCTCTCAGAGCAGTCGCAGTGGAGGCTCAGACGTGAGCTCACAGACACCTCTCCAGAAGCTTGGCAAACAAGATCCCGCTCTCGCAGTTCCTCAGGGTCAGCATAACAACTCTGCTGGAGACTCTATGCCTGGACCCAAGTCTACATTTCGCGTTGGCGTTTGGGAAGATAGGAACAAGAAATGCCGTCGTACCATGGAAGATACACATGCCTTCCTGTACAACTTTGTGCAGACTCCAACTCTAAACGACGTGTCTGCAAAGGACAAACCTGAAGGGGACGACCTGGAATCGGTTGCCCCAGACATGGTCGAGTCGGACAATGGCTACTTTGCCATCTTTGATGGGCATGCTGGTACATTTGCTGCCGACTGGTGTGGCAAAAAGCTACATATTATTCTCGAGGATATCATACGCAAAAGCCCTAATGCTTTAATTCCCGAAGTTTTAGACCAGGCCTTTACAGCCGCTGATGCTCAGCTTGAAAAACTCCCGCTGAAGAACAGCGGCTGCACTGCAGCCGTTGCAGTCTTGCGCTGGGAGGACCGAGCATTAAATGAACGGTCAGCCATCAAGTCTGCGAAACCGGAAGAACCTGTGGAAATGGACAAGGCCAACGATGGCGCGCCCAATGACGAGGCCAATGCAGTGACCAAGGCTACGGGTTCAAGAGGAAAGGGTAGCGGAAGACATCGAGTATTGTACACCGCAAATGTTGGTGATGCCCGCATTATTCTTTGTCGGGGTGGAAAGGCCCTGCGACTCTCTTACGACCACAAGGGCAGCGACGAGGTTGAGGGAAAACGAATCGCTGCTGCTGGAGGCTTGATTCTTAATAACCGCGTCAACGGCGTTCTGGCTGTAACCCGGGCTCTTGGCGACGCTTACATGAAAAAGCTCGTCACGGGCCACCCGTACACTACTGAGACGGTCATCCAGCCTGATAGCGATGAGTTTATTATCATTGCTTGCGATGGAGTAAGTTGGAAGTTGACTACAAATCTGAACCATCAATTTGCTGACCAGTCGTAGATTTGGGACGTTTGCAGCGACCAAGAAGCGGTCGATCTGGTGCGCAACGTCGAGGACCCGGTCTCGGCCTCAAAGCAGCTGGTTGACTATGCGCTGAACCGCTTCAGCACCGACAATCTGTCTTGCATGGTCGTACGACTGGACCAGAACAAGGAGGCTGCAGTAGGGGTGGAAGGTGCAGCGTCCCAGGTCAGTGAGGCAGACAAGATTGTCAGCGAGACTAAACAAAGAATTGCAGACGGTAGCACGCCCGCCGTCGGTGTATCAGCGACAAGCAACGCGCCCCAATCTGACCCTCCCATAGCTGTTCAAGAGGGTGAATTTGTGCCAACTTCGCTGGATGAAGTGGTGACGGAGGAACCTCCCCATGTTGCAAACCCCAAGTCGGAGGAGGTGCCTATACTGAACAAGGCCGCTGTTGAGGAGGCTCGGAAGGATAAGCCGGTTGCAGAGAAGCCCCCTGGGCAGGCGTAATTCACGGACAATGAATTATATACAAGGCATTCTGAACACACGTCAGGCTAGTTATTTGGTCTCAGAGCAAGAGCATTGCCGAGCACTGTGAGAATGGAATACGGATGCAGTGTGTTGCTGCGTGTCATTTGACATGAAGTGATACGCACATATTTCTGGACGTACGGCTTATAAAGTGCGGTTTGATATGACAAGCAAGCAAAAGGTGCGTTGATGGGTTTCCTGTTACGACTGGGTTCACGCAAAGCTGAGAGGAGCTTGAGCAGTCTTGGATTGTTTCTATAGGTTGGTCGAACAGGAGACGAGGGCGTGACACTGCTACGGCTGGCAGTTCGTTACTGCATTGATAACGAATATGATTATGTTCAACATTTGCATCTGTGAGAGTTTAAAGACACAATGCCACTTGATCCACAATGGCTTGTGAGAAGGATAGCGGACATACAGGGATGTGTACTGTGTGGCACAAAAGTTGAAGTATAAAGCTTTATTATGCAAATGCCTTACTTGAATGTTCTACAGTGCTTCGACCCAGGCTTCCATGCTTCTGGTCCCGATACACCAAGTCGCTAGCCTGCCATCAGGCTCCATTCTGGGACGAATAAACGGCTAGAACAGCAATTGCAAATTACAGCATCCATCCACTACGGTGCAGTAGCCGCTTTGTAATTAGAACCGGCCAAACAATTTCCTCCAACTCACAAGTGCTGTGCAATGGAGATGAATTGGACGAAGTGGCGCGCGAACGGCTGCCGGTTTTGATAATGAGGTGGCAGGCTTTACCTCCAAATGCTCCAGAGTCGGTAAAATGCAGGAACAAGAATGCCATTCAGTGGTCACAAACGTCAAAGGTAAAGGTTCTTCTATATGGTGGCATTTTAGATTGCGTCCACGCACGGCTTTGATGCTTAAGTGTTACAGTAAGTGGCTAGACGGTGGCTTTGATCTGCCAGAATTGGAACTCTAACGTTAGGTCAAACTTAAGATTGGGTTGATGGACGATTAGAGGGCGGGAAGAGAATGGAACATGAACTCTGCGAGTCATCACGATCATCTTTCTCTGTTAGATTCTTTGGTTAGCAACTAATTGTACAGAGCTGAGAAGGGAGAGCTAATAAGACTACTTGGAAGAAGAGCCAGCAGTCAAGAGTCAGCTTGTCTAGCTGATGTCGTTTCGTTTCAATTCTCCTTTCTTCAACACCTATCCTTTCCTGCTCTTGTTTATTTCCTGTCTCGCTTAACTCTCACGCTTGTCTACCTATAGCCTACCTTGCCTTGGTCCCTGCCTGGGATAGGAATAGGACGTTACCAAGACATCCAGACAAGACGCACAGGCACAGGCGGACTAGCCCGCTATCCATCATCCATTCCAGCGCGGAACTCCCTTTTTGGCTGGCGCGTAATCCACACTCTGGCGGACATCATTGTCGAGTAATTGGCGTTCATGTCACAACAATGAGGGACGGTTTATCAGCATAGCTGTGCCCGATTTTTTTTTTGCTTCGGATGTTGTCATGGCTTTTCCTCCTGCTCTCTTTTCTTTTTGAGTCTACATGTCTCGGCCACATGACATAAAAAAAGCACCTGTTGGGTATTACCCGATCCGATTTAAGCAGTTAATCAATCAATAGATCGACACCTGAACCTGGGGACGACAACGGTTTCTTTACAGAACGACGCCCTTTCTAGGCTGGGAACGCGTTTGATTGTCATAACAATATCCGTAAACGCTGCACATTCAAGAAGACAGAACAACCAAAGCAAACGCAAACCAACCCCGGCTCATCCGTCCCATCTTATCCTCTCCATGGGTTATTAGTTCCATGCTGGCAGCCTTGCCCCTGAAATCTGGTGCTGCCACCCCTTGACCCGCACTGGAAAACCCACCCACCTATTCCCACCCGTCACGCTTCTCGACTCGAAACGACCCCGAATTATACTGGACTGGTCTAGCTCTACTCTGTACTGCTACGCTACTACAGCACGGCTCGACTGATTTGGTAGATTCCCCCGTCTTTCGGGAGAGCTTCGTTTCTCTTCCCTTCCCTTTTGACCTCGTCTTGTCTTCGACCTCGACGTGTGCCGGCCGATTCGCAGCTACTTTGCTTGCCTTTCATTTCGCTCCTTTCCATTGATTCGACCTCCTATCCCCGCATGTCTGCGGTGCCAACATAGGACTTCAGCTCCGGCACTTTTCTTTACTGCTTTGTCTCTCTTTGACCTGATTGTGACGGATACGCCATGTCGTTGAATGGGTTAGACGACCCAAAGGTCCAAGAAGCCCACGAGGCTGCTGTCGCCGAACCTGGAGGATGGTATGTTTAAGAATTGCTCTACTGTGTTTGTAGTAAATGGTTAGCTAAGTCTTTAGGTTCCTCCTCAAGTACGCGAGTCGCGATGAAGTCGAACTGTTGGGTCGCGGCTCAGGCGGCGTGGTCGAAGTGCGCAACAACGTCGCCGGATACGAGGAGACCAGCCCTCTTTACGGCTTCTTGAGATATCGAAGGAGGAACGTTTTGATCAAGTATCTGCCAGAGGACTGCTCTCGTCTCATCCAAGGTCAGTTCCTATCCCCTTTCTCCCTCATGACAGGCCATTCTTTGTACATGGCAATGTCCATTCGCGGCTTAAATACTGACGCATTTTTTTATATTGTATAGCAAGAGTAGCCGTCCACTTCAACGCAGTTTGCGATCGATTCTCCCCTTACGATACCATTTTCGAAATTACCGAAGCCAAGGAACTCAAGGACACTAAGCTATCTGCAGCTTGCTCCCTGCACGCCGCTTCAGGTTCAAATTCGTCGTCTTCAAGCTCGCTACGCCGTAGACGATTGATGGAGATTGCAGAAGAGGAAGAGGAGGAACAACAGCAGCGCGCCACCAAACGCCAGTCAGTTGCTGAGGACGACGAAGACGGCGAAGTGCGCCCCAAGACAGCCAAGACAAGCCATGACCCTGTCTCGCCTACGGAACCGGTGACGCTAAACTCAGAGCTGGCCGAATCTCCAGAGCAGAGTAAATTTACCGAAGCTTCAACCTCAGAGGTACCCAATTTTGTTGGCGCTGATGACAGACCGGTTTCGCCTTCTCAGTCCGATGCACTTCCGCGGATGTCATCGCAGTCAAGCCGACCCGACTTGTTTCCCTACTCATCATATAACTACGGTAAACCAAAAGTAAAGCTTGGCCCACGCCCCTCACTTGACACGAGTGGCAGGCCTCGCACTGCCGGTGCATATCGCCCTGTTTCCCAGATGCCTTCTGGCTTTAAACTATTCGGCAAGGGCTCAAAGAAGGAGAAGAGCAAGGACGAGACCACCACCACGGAGGAGATTCCTAACGGTGATAAAGACGCACTCCCTGCACAGGACGAACTACAGATCATGCATACAGAAATCGCCCGGCCCGCCACAAGCTCTGGGGTGTCTGTGCCTAGCTCTCCCGTCTTGCCTGTTCCTCCACATGCCAAGCCTACCATTTCACCAGAGAAAGCGAGATTGATGAAAGCTATGAAGCTCCGAGAAAAAAGGAAGAAGAACCTGGCGGTCGAAGCCGCAGGTACCTCATCACCTCCTCTGGCCTCCCCTGGCCCCAGCGAAGCGGAATCATCCACAGACCGAGCCGAGGACATTGAAATCCAACTCGAGACAGAGTCAGATCAACCATCTATTTCGAATGCTGATTCAGGCATTGGCCTTGATGGGTCCTCGGCATCTATGAATACCGATCAAGCATCCGATCTAGCACCGACCGATTCTCACCCCGACAGCCCCGTCATCGCATCCTCCGAACCCGAGATCTCTACCAAGGCTTCATCGCTTTCCGAATCTACCGACGAAACTCTGCACCCCAAGAACGAGGATGAATTGGACCAAGACGAGAAGACCGATGATGACAAGAACATCTCAGAGAGCAGCGCAGATGAGGACGCGGCTGCTGTTCAGGTGACTGCGCCCGTCGCCGACGTTATTCCAGTAGAGGATGAGGAGAAAACCAAGGACGTGCTGGTAGAGCTCGTGTCTGAGACCGATACCAACATTCCAGTCCAGCAAATAGACAACTCCGCAAGCAGTAACGAATCCACAGCAGACCAAGTTCCAGACACATCAGAGACAACTGAGGTTTCGGCCAATGCCACCAAAGCCGGCGAGCCGCTATCTCCCACGACTGCCGCTCTAAAGATTCCCAAGTCTAAGTTCTCAACTCAAGATCTGCGATCTGCGGAGTCAGCTCCGGTGCCGTTTTCAAGTTCCCCTAACCGAAGCACCCGCGAAAACAGTCCCATCATTGTGACAGAGGAAGCCGAGGATGAGAAGGATAAGGAATCTGGCGAAGAAGAGACGGAAGTAGCTGGGACGAAGCAGCAAAAGCGCAAAACTAACATCGAGCCTATCAGAACAGACTTGGCAGATGATAAAGGTCGCCTGTCTGATGATGAGGCATTGATGGAGGAGCTGCACAGCGCAACCCTTCACGAGGCAAAGCCTATGACTGTTGCTAAGAGTCCCGTTACCCCAGTGTTCCCTAGCCCAACAAAGGGTGAGCGGTCTCCCAACAGGACAGTCTCGAACCCTGTCCGCGGCAAACTTCTTGCACCTGGTGATGTCAATTTGAGCTCAGCACGATCTGTCAGCTCAGGGGCTGCTTACTTGCACAAGGTTGCCCAGCAGCCAAATGGACCCAGCTTGACCAGGAAGTCTACTGTGGGATCAAGCATCTCTCAGCGAATTAAAGCTCTCGAAAAGCTCTCAGCTACCACCGGTGAGAGTCTTAGTCCTGCTATTACACCATCCAGTCGAGAGAGACCATCTTCAGCATTCTTTTCCGTGCGAAGAAGTCGAGAGCCGACTCGATCCCCCTCCGTGGCAGACCGGGCCAGCTCATTCAACCGTCAAAACCTACGAACGCCACCCTCACGATCTGGTTCACGAGATGAGTCGCCTGATAGAACAAGGCGGACACGTAGAGAACGCTCAAACTCGGTGGCTAGTCGCCTATCTAAGTTTGAAGCAAATGTGCCAGAGAGCGGTGGCTCACCTGGTTCCGAATCGATCTCGGTTACCGCTAGAATAGTCCGTGATCCGAGCCAGCACACAGCAAAGCCGTTCGAAGCTCCTAAGGACCCATCCGAGTACAACCCGGTGGAGCTCAAGGAATCTCCTCTCCTGGTCGATCACCAAAAGACATCACCAATATGGACCCCTGTGGCCCTTGAGCAGCCCAAGGAGACCATCCTTGAGCGTCGCATGTCCAAAGAAGGTCACAGGTCAGAGTCAAAGAACCGAGATAAAGAAAACCATTCTCGACGGTCTTCGCTCAGCGTTGTCAAGGACTTTATCAATGACCGCCGCAAGTCCCTCACATCACCCTCGTCTGATGCGCTATCCGCCAAGGGCTCCCAGTCTCCAACCCGACCACCGTCTACTCACCAAGGAAAACGGTTGTCAATTAGCAGCCGTCGATCGTCCATTAGCCGTGACCGGGAGAACGTGCTCTCCCCCTCGGCTACCACCGAGAGCTCTGCATCCGGCGATGAGACAAAGTCAAACAGCGAGAAGAAGAAGTCGCGGGCAGGTCGTTTCATGCGCCGTCTCTCATCCCTGTCTAGTTCCCGTGGCAAGACTACGCCGCCCACTGTCCTCTCGCCAACCGTGCATGAGGAGGTGGCCGAGCCTGTCCGACCCGCGACCACTGGACCTCCCTCTATCGTCTCATTCATGGGGGATGTCAATGTGCAGTTCCCCGACAACCTCCTCTGGAAACGACGCAATATGTGCCTAGATTCCCAGGGCTTCCTCATCCTGAGCGCGCTCCCTGCACAGAGCAGCCGTACTGCTCAAGGCACCAAACGCTACCACCTGAGTGAGTTCCGAGCTCCATACATCCCTGATGTCGAGGTCCAGGAGCTACCCAACAGCGTCGTCTTGGACCTTATCGACGGCAGCAGCGTGCAGCTTGCGTGCATGGACCGTGCCGGGCAGATGGGTATTCTAAATAGTGAGTGTCACCAATAAATGAGTGATGTCCAAATGTATACTAACAGCTGAAACAGTTCTCCAAGAAGCTCATGCTAGCCATGCCACCGCATTCGGGCTGTGATTTGACGCCCGACTTGCTACCTGGGTGTCTGAGACGAACTTGTATTATCCTCAGACGCGAGCCCCGTGCTCATTCATTTGTCGATTTTCACCGTTGCATATAATACGGCAACTATCACTTTGCCGTCCGCCACAAACCGCCTTCCACGTCTCGCGATACGTTAACGGCCTTATAACACCTGGTCTATCTACCTACATCTTGGCTTCAGTGTGCATACTACTGGCTTAGGTGTCTCATACATCACCAGGTGCTTCTTTCTTTATCATCGATGCCGAGGTCACCGAACCACCTCGATACCATAACAGACCTTACATATTCCCTTTTAAACGCACACCCGCCTACAGGACCTTACAGATAATTTTCTTCTTGTGTTCTATTCACATGTTCAACTATGTACGCATGATACCACCAACCTCTTCCTCTCGTCCGTGTTGCTCCAACGGCTTTCTTTCTCTTTTTGTACCCCCTTTCTATTTTCTACACATGAGCCTTGCTTGTCCTTCCTGTTTTACCCCAAACTTTATTCGTTTTTCATGCACATGAACCTGTCGGTTCTCCTCATCATAAAGAGGAATTATACGCCAAATACAAAAGGGGAGGGAAGCTTGGATAGGTGGCGGATATTCTACTTTCATCGGGCAGGGAAGACAAAGGGATTGGCTGAAGAAGGACCAGACCGAGGTAGAAAGAAAATGATTGACTTCAAATCCACCATCTGATGTTCTCTGATAAATCTTGAGAATGATATGTCCTTAGAGTAGTGGGATACTGTAACAGTGTTACGCAACATGAAGAACCCTTGAAGTGATTCGACAAGAGTCTCTTCGATCTTTTCACCTTTTTATACTACTTTTTCTGTTCTTTCGTACTATCATCAAAGGCACAGCCGTCATACCTCTCACTCCTTACGATCCTCAGCTCCAATTCTGCAAGTTCATCACATATACATCATCCTCATTGCGCCACCTTTTCTTTTTTGTTATTTTGCCGTCATCTTGTATTATTCGGCCTGTAAACTTCCCAGCTCTTGCTGCTATGAAGCAATCACTCAGTGCTTTACTCCTTTTTGTTCTTGTTTTCAGGTGCTCAAGTTCTTTTTCAGAACTTGCTCGCCGCTACCTCTGCACTAGCCGACTTTTGGTTCCCTGAAAGATGCTCTCAACGAGGGATATCAGTAGAAAAATGCAAAAAAATAAAAGGATACAAGATGACCGTTTAGTCGACCCTTAAGAAACGAATCGTTGATGTCGATTTACACAGATGTCAGGAAACTCTGAATCGCCACAGCAAGGTGAGGTCAAACCTGGTTTACGCGTGACTTGTTGGAGGGCCGGTTGATGGATCTAATCCAGGGAACTGAGAGGGATCCATTGCCATGTACTCGAGAAGATCGAGACCGCCGACGTTGACTCCTTCAGGACCCATGGCAACGGATGGGTTCTCTACGTTTTGGAAGAAGGCAGGGCCAGGAGGTAGATACCACATCTCGTTGCCTTGATGGTTCCAGTCTTCGAATAGGCTGACATCCATATTCGCAACGGCGTTATCCACGACCGTGGGTGTTGATGGGCCCATAGAGCCTTGTCCAGGATAGGGGAAATTCTGCGCTGAGAGGTCGAATGGCGTGGCCGAGATATTGTTGGCCTCGTGGGTGGGAGCCTGAGTGGGGGCTAGGCCGGGTCTGTCAGCATCACCAGCAACACTGTCTTGTAAAGAATGCTTACCGTTTCCGCTGAGCCCCTCTCGAAGTCTCTGAGCATGGCCACCTACCCAGTTCGCGTTGTCCCCATTCGCAGAAGCGCCATCACCATTGTGCGCCTGCCCATCTGGCGCGGGACTCTGCCCCCTGCCTGATGCTTGCTGCATGGTGGGAGCCTGGATGAAACGGTTACGGAGGCGACTTGTTAGAGACTCAAGGAGGTCTGCAAATCGGATTCCCAGGTGCACGTCATCCACAACGCAGTTTCGAAGCGCCTCGACTGTTGCGTCCATCAACTCGATGCTCATCCTCACGTCCGATCGAGGGGCGCCTAGAGCAAAGGTCTTGAGCAGAAACATAGCACCACTGATGATGCGGAAATATGTTCGCACAGGAGCGTGCTTAAGGTAGTCGCCTGGCAATAAACCTTCGACAACTGTGCGAAGCAGGTTTCGACTTCCCTCGACCACTTCGCGGATGTATTCCTGATCATGTGCAGTGAAGCCACCAAGTTGACCCAGTGGAAGCTTCCCATAGTTGATCATAGTCTGAGGCGATAGCTGCGGGTGGCCATTCACTGCTGACGCTCCATGATGTCCCGAGTTGGCGGTGGCCCCAGCTTGGTTGGTGCAGCGTTCGACAACGGCTTGTAGTGAGAGGGAGTTGATGTAGATGCGCACGTATTGATACTCAATCGTCAGAATATGTCGGATGAACTCGGGCAGTCGAAATAGCTCAAACTCCCTCCACCAGTCACGAAGAATCGGCTCGAACTCCTTCAGGATGCTAATATACTTGCCATTTTGAATGATTTGTGTGGTATGCTTCCGGGAGCGGAAAATCTTCTCGTTACCCATCTCCATAGCATTGCTGATGCCAGCCCAACAGTGGATAATCTGATCGTCCAATTCTAGATCGGGTACGTAGTTAAAATTGTTGGACAATGAAGATGGATTCGTTCCTGGTGTAGTTCCATCCACTGAATTGGGTCGGAACCGAGCAAGCGCAGGATCGCTTCTTCGAAGGTGAGCTGGAGCCATGTTGGTCCAGCCGAGACGACCAGCCAGTTGCGTGGTGTAGATGAGCAGCAAGCGTTTGATCCGGAAAGCTCGCTGTCGGTATGATTCCTCCTGGTATTCAGGCCGAGTGATGGCATCGTCTCTGAGCAACTCATCAATGTCATCAAAGACACCCAATTCATATGCGAGCCCATTAGCGGTGCTAAGCAGCATCCAGCACATTCGGTCGCTTCTCCATGCCGGCTCAAGCCAGCTCTCAATCCTCTTGCCGCCAAAACCAGTGCCCAACGTTTTACTTGGATCCTCATCAGCGGCCGTAATAGCCTGGAAGCTGGCTTCCATAGGAAGAACTAATTCGTCGGTAGCCTCGGTGGGCGGGAAGTGTAGCGCGCGAGGATGCCACTCGGTCAGGATCATCAGCGACTCGATAGTTCCAAGGGTTCGTAGACTACCCTTGCGTAATCCACGCCAGGGCGCCGTACTACTGGTCTGAGATTCATCAAAGATGGCACTCGTGCTAGGCGGGACACAGAAGCCACCGCCAAATGCTTCTTGTCCCCACAAACATCTCTCGATCATGCCGCGCAGATACATCCACAGCTGCTCATGAATTGCGTGTGACCGACAATGGCCGCCGGTGCCAGGCATTTGACGGTATCGTGAAGCGATCGTCAGAAGAGTAACGGTCAAGATAGGCTCCTCATACAGCAGAGTGACATGCGACGAGGGATTGCTAAATGTGGGCGGTGATATAGGTGTCAAGGGAGAAAGATATTTGTAATAGCTGTTAAGTTAGCATATTAATCCATATTGAACAAGAAAGCCAATCTTACTAGTCGATGTACTCGATGGCTTCCAGAGCTGTAAACCAACCCGCACGAACAAATCGAAAGCGCTGCCATGCCTTAATGGCTTCAGCGTACCCAGGCTGGGAACTCAGCTCAGGCCGTGAAAGTTCAGGGTCAATGGGCTGCTCCATCTTAGGGGGGTTGGAGGTCGATCTAGGAACGTAACCATAAGGGCCAGTATCCTCAGTTGGGGGACGAGGAGGGGCAGGGCGGGCAGATGAAGTGCTTTCTCTGCGCTCACGTTCTACGGCAGGACTACTACATGTTAGCTGCCAGGCTTTGGGTAGACAAGGGGAGAGAGAGCCGCAAAGCATACTTATCTGTGGCTGCTTTATAGAGCAGATCCAGTGCGTCCTGCGGACCAAACACTCCACGCCGCATAACAGTTTGAGCTTCGATGTTCTCAAGCGTCTGGTTGGCATCACCGTCCCCTCCCCATTCGCTATCCCTTCTACGGCCGATCCTACTGCCGTCTGGACGGCGCAACGGCTGGGCTTGACCGTGTGAGCCTCCCGGCGTTAAGGGTACATTGCTGTATGATCGACGTTCGGGGAGCGGCGGGGGGCTACCGTTGATATTAAGTCGTTTGCGGCCATTTCTGATGATGTATTCGTCCTGGTCGCTGCCATCATCATCTGTCTTGCGCTTACGACGGGTAGCACTGAAGAAGCACTCTTTGCTCTCGCGTCGGCAGCGCACACATGGGGGATCATGGGGGTTGTCGACACTGCCTAGATCGCATCGTACTTTGCGCCGACGACAGGGGATACAAGCTTGATAGACACGCTTGTGCTGGGGTCCTTGGTTTGCGTTTCCAGTTGATTGTCCCGGGGTCTGCTGTGCGGAAGCTTGCGCGGCGTTGGTGATTGAGGCGGCAGGACTGGAGTCGGAGGCCCCAGAGGTCGGCTGGCCAGCGCCGTACGGGGCCATTGTTAATGTCTTGCGGAAATCGGGAGAAAGTTTCGTTGATGGACTCGGCGATCGGCCAGCCGAGCAGAGAGGGTGGCGCGGGGATACGATACGATAGGGCGCCCGCAGAGGCGTCTTGGTCGCCGTGCTGGAAGCAGGCAGCTCGAAAAAGAGCTGACAAGGCTCGAATTCGACGCGACAAAAAAAGGACAAGGCTGATGGAATATGATGTCGCGTTTCGGTTTGCGGCGGTTCGGCGACGGAGAGGAAGAGAGCGTGGGCCGAAGAGAAGCGGACTGGGGGGAAGGACGTCCTTTTGGAGTTCTCTAGGCCGCTGGGTACTGGGTAGGGTGAGCAATGAAAGAGCCAAGACGCCAGGCGCAAGGGTTTTGACTCGAAGTGCCCTGTGCGTGATTGTTATAGAGAGGTACGTACCCTTGTTGATAAAGAAACAATGGCCTGGGCCCGTTCTATCGAGGTCCTCAATGCGGGGAGGAAATTCATCAGTCAAGAACTCGACTGGAAGAGGCCAGTGCAGAGCCAACTCAATGGGCCCTGTAGTATCATTGGTAAGAACAAACGTCCGCTACTAAACGATCGTTGCCAAATGAGCTTCAGGAGATGGATGTCCCGTAGTAGAAAACTAGCAGAAGCCTTGGGTAAGACTATTTCTCATTTTTCTTGGGAGGGGAAAGGCGGTACCTCGCGGCCAAGACAGGTCCGGCGTCTGTATAAGTACTGTGTCTGTTCTGGGGATGAAACATGCAGCAATGTGTCGGTAGATCTGGAACAGTTTTGATAGGTTCACTGGATTTTGAACGAAGGTCACAAGCTTGGTTGTTGTTTTTTCATACTCTGTTAAACGACCACAACGAAGCTGATGTGTAATGGGCCAAGATGAACTTGGGAGGCGTAGCACACACCCACTGTCAGGTGACGGATTGTCAATGTGATTAATACCTCCTTACGTTGGTACCTATTGGAAATCAGCATTAACTTACATAGACTTAGGTAGTAAGAATGGCGTAGTACGGCACAGCATGACCATTCCATCAGTCTTGTTATTGTTTTTTTTTTTTTAGCTGTTAGTTGATATGCTAAGAGAGGGCTTTGGGAATGGCTCTGATTTCTCTACCCTCCAAACGATTGATTACCTGCCTATTCGACTCTTACTCCTCTGATCTAGTGAGTCTTAAGCAATTAAATAAGTCGTCAGAATTTTCAATGGCATGGTAATGAGAGTCTAGAAAAAAGAACAAAAGAACCCAGTCAACCAAGAGCTCGCGTTATCCCGAGACGGGCAACTCGATACCCAACACCAAGCCTCATTGGCTCGGCCAGGATTTGATTTTGACGTCGCTTCGCTGCAAAAACCGCTGCAGGCGATCGAGAGAGCAGGGGCCAGGATCCAACATTGTGCAGCCATTACGGAGTACGGGAGTAGAAGAAGAAGAAAGCAACTATCCTGGCTAGTGACATCCTATAACATAACTTGCTCGTTCTCAAGCTCTGTATCTGTATAAATGTCTTTATTCATAGCTGAGAGCAAGGCTGTTTTTCTTGACCCGCAACTCAAATTCCTGATTCACCTTTCACATTGTTGTGCTATGTCTATTACCTAGCTCCGAAGACTGTGTAGCATTCTGTGTTCGTGATCCTGAACCTTCAATCTGCATCAGCACTTGTTGAAAGCCCGCCTCCGCCCCTCCCGTCCCTACCACACAACCAATCACCAATTCCGAGGCGCACGTCACGTTGGCAACGCCTTCATCTTCCCGGGTTCAACGTACGTGTCGGTCCATCAAACAATCTCTCACTCATCACGTAAGAAGTATCTACCTAGAAAAAGACCTGCAATAACCCAAGGACGTGCAGGCTCGAGTTGGCCCTGCCATTTATTGTGGATGTTTTTACGTCCTGGCTCTTCGAATCTTCTTACCCCCCGGCTTTATTTCTATTCGTCAATGGCAACTTTATCAACCACCTCGTTGTCTCACTCACCACACTATTGATTGTCGCTAGGCTATCTTACATACGCTTTTAACATACATAACAACCATAGTCATACATAAATGTTCGTCCTTCAAGATTTCCGGTTCCGGCTCCGGACCGGGAAATTACAGCAGACTCCCTATCTTCAGAAGTTAAAGACGGTACTGTACCCGAAAGCCTCTAGAATGTCATCAAACAACGCCCTATTGAATGCCATTGTGTAAGAGCATCGCCAATACCCCTGCCGTCTCTTGTACGTAACAACAACGCACTCAAGCGGGGAAGAACTCCTCGCTTCCTTATCTCTGCCCTCCACCATATTCATCTCCAAGTTACTGCCGAGGAACCCGTGCTTAGACTTTTGTCCCGCTCATGGCCAAACTCAAGGTGACAGACACTGTTACTCAAGTCCCACAAGTACCGATGCGGCTCACGAGGTCAAAGACAAGGGCACACGCCTTTTTTTTTGTTGGCCGGGGCCGGTCATAGTTGAAGCACATGTGTGACAAGACCATGTTAGCCTAGATCCAGGATAGATAGTGATGGGATAGTATTAATAGCTATGTGCTGTAGATGCTTCGTAGTTCGTCGTCCCGAATTCAAGTCGAACGACATCGTTATCCTATATCCAACCCTCGTAGCACGATCAAAGTATACCGCATTGCTTCTAAGCAACGCTGCCTTCTTTTAAACAGCACTAAATATAAGGGCATGATGCTCCTTTACTTAACTATTATACTCTTATGATAGAGCATACTGAGTATCAGAAAAGTTATCAACTCTAGACCCTCTAGTTACATCTCCTCCAGTCTTCCGGCTCTCAATTTCAAGGCAAGGATACTGTCAACAAAGTTCTCATCATCCATGAGGCGATCGGCGTCCAAGCGCATAATCCCGGTGCCTCAAGTCCGATTACATGCGTACACGGCGCTCCGTTACATCTTGCGCCCACAGGAAACGGCGAGCTCTTAACACCCAGTCTGATGTCCCTGATCGATCCGGCCCGTCGAGCTGACCAGCCGAAGCCGAGCCAAGACTCGATGTTATTGGTCGATTTCTCTTACACGCTCAACTTCCGGCCCCGAGATTCAACTTCAATCCTTCAAGCAAATTGTTTATACACTGACTTAATTGCTACAAGATTACATCACACCTTGCCAGCAAAAAATCAAGAGGAGAGGGTAGCTTGTGATTCAGATCTTCAAAGGCGATCAGGCGGTGAGCAATTGCTCCGAACCCCAAGACAAAACCCGCCAAATTCATCTTTTTGGTGCCCCTTCCCAGTCTGTTTGGTCCCCCCTCCGTGCTCATTAACTCGTCATTTTCCTAAATCCCGATGCTACAGCAACTCCTAAGCGCAAACTATAGCCCCTATCGTCGATGAAATAACAGTAGGGGTATTGACATTAAGAGAGACATCAGCCAGCATTTAGCTGACAAGACCCTTCTTGGACTGTTGCCAGATTGGCCTGGTCAGTAATCTATGATCTCGGGTTGATTAGTCAAAGAAAAACTTACAAGATGATCCCAAAGCTTTGACGTCAGACCATCCGGCATGGTGTAGAGATCAATAGAGAACTCTCCAGCTTTAACCAAGTCATCCACTATTAGCCCGCCATATATATCAATGACATGAAAAAGACAAGGGCGGATGTGCGAGCAAGATAAAGGTGATCAAGTAGAAGGGAAGCAGTATCGTTTCGGCTGCATAAACAGGGGAGGGGGGACTTACCCTCAACATCACTCCTGATGTAGGTGTCTGGTCCCTTGTTTTCGTTGATGATCTGGATGACACGCAGTAAATCCTCCTCCTCAAGCTTTTCCAGAGATTCCGCAATCTTCTCGTAGTCGTACTTCTGCGCACTCTTCTTGGTGGCCAGTCCCTTCTTCTTGGGGCGGTGGTCATCGTCCGTGGGGAGAGGCCCGGTTTCGCGTAGGCGCTCCTGCAAGTTCTGGGAGGGGTTCTTGAAGGTCACGGTATGCGTCTCCTCGTACTTATTCTGGTGGAAATTGAGATCGTGAACAATGGGTTGTAGCTTAGTCTTTTCGGTAGTGTAGCAGTCGATGGAGATCTCGAACTCGCCCCAACCCTCGTTCTTACACGTGAAGGGTGGTTTTGTAAAGCCTGGCGAATAGGGCAGATTTGATCAGCGTCTTCAGACTCGCAAATTTCTGGATCATGCCTCGAACATACTCTGAACGGGGTTTTCGAATGTCGGGTGCAGGTTGTATACGACCTTGGTGAAGACATCGGCGGGGCGCTCATTGCCATCTTCATCCAGTAGGAAGACTTTCAAGCTCCATTCTCGCATAGGAAACTGCTCCACAGGCGAAGGCTTGTCGCTAGAAACAGCATCATCAGTATTCGAATGGTTGCCGATTGCGTCGCATCATGAAAGACCTTGGTCTTGATAGAGAACGGTATGCGACTACCACGATTCATGAAGGGTAGACAAGTGGCTAGGAGAGAAAGGCGCAGACCTACATGACATGCTGCTCGGTCACGACTTTGATTTTGCGCTCCAAGACGATGGTGTTAGTTCTGAGTGTTACCTTGCGAGATGCTGCTCGTTGACGGCGTGGGGCCATAATGATGATGAAGATAAAGATGAAGTCTGTATATGTGCAAGCTTCGGGCGATGTGGCAAGATGGGTAGAAGAGGCACACGGTAACACAAGATATCAAATAAATGAATTGAGGAGCGGATACGCGCTGGCGCAGGGGGTAGACAGAAATGCGAAGGCAACGGATGGTGAGAAACGCGGCGGTGATGGATGACGATGAGGATCGTAACGAACAGGCCCAAAGAAACGGGTGAAAGCAGTCAAACAAACACAAAGACCCAAGGGTCACAATAGATAATGCCCAAACATCCATTGAAGCTTTTGAATAGACGCCATCGTGAGCATACATGGCTGCCTGTCTCTGGCTGTCCGACCCAAACGCGCAACGCCTGTCACTGACACTGGCACTGGCACTGGCACTGGCACTGGCACTGGCACTGGTAGACGCAGATGCAGATGCAGACAGACACGACCAGACCGCGACCAATCTTGGCAGAGCCCCAGCGCGCGACACACTCCAGTGTGAAGCAAGACCAAGCATAGCAAAAACACAGCACCACCGACAAATGAACTGCTTGAGCCAGAAGACAAGGGAAAGGCCTGGGACTGCGACTGCGACTGCGACTGCGACTGCGACCGACGAAAACCGGAAACCAACCATACAGTAACATGAACGAACACAGGCAAAGGGGGCCAAAAATTGGAACACACATCGAACGAGCAGGGCAACTTGAGGGGAGGATGGGATTTTCAACTCACCTCAACCAACATCTTTGTCGAGATCAGTAAACAGCAATTGAAAAGATATTGTTGATATCTCGAGAGTAGAACGGGAGTCAAGAATGGCCAAGAAGATGGACGGTGATACACAGAGATAACAACACACACCGAGGAAGAATGGGTTGGGTTACAAGGGGACAAATTCCTACAATGAAATGAATGGGAAACGGCGGAAAACGGAGAGAGGCCAGCCCGTTGGTTGGGCGGGGGGAGAGATGGCTGGAGGCAGGCAGGCGCAGTCAAGGTCAAGGTCAAGGTCAGCCAAGGTAAGGCAAGGTAAGGTACCTGTAGGCTGGCTGGCTGGCTGGCTGGCTGCCTGTACCTGAGTAGGAGACGACAGGAGCTGAGGCAAGTGGTGAAACTAGCGAGCAGACGACACGGATAACGAGGATGGATATGTCGGCAAGGGGAGAATTACCAGAAAAGGCGAGGAAAAGAAGGGAAGAGAAAAGAAGAGGCAAAGTCCAAGCGGCGACTGATTACCTAGGTATTTGGTCAAATGGTCGACGCGAACCGAACAGACCTGAGAGACGAAGATGGGCAATTGTTTGTCTCTGCTTCTGCTGGGGGCGAGCTTCCAGGGCACAGGACACACTGAATCGCTGCTCCACTGGGCTTGGCTGGCATGGCCTGGGCTCCATGCTTTTTCTTGGTCCAGCATGCTATGTCCTGATCCGTCTTTCGGACTGCCTAATGACGTGAAGGTATTAACCACAGCGGAGAAAACAGAAGTAAAGGGAGTGCTGGACTCTAACTTTAGTTGTCTCTTCTCCCTTTGAAACCCTGGCTAGTATCGTCTTTTGCCGGGGGAGAAAGCAGCCATCTGCCCAGCGAAGCTCAACCAACTTCCGGGCGCAAAAGAAGCGCGTATATCATCAGTCTTATGTGCAGAGCAGAATGCAATATGGTTTACAGTGTGTTTTTATTAGCCAAAGGAAGGTAGCTAGCTGGCTCTGTCAGCGTTGTTGACACGGCTGTATGCTGTGGCTGTCTGATATCGTTAAGAAGAAACCCATCAAACATCATCCAAGTTATAGTAGCGATATATATTGGCAGCTTACGATTTGTTCAACTGTGGCTCATACTCGTGGTTATGAGCCATCATCTCCAACGTTCACATAAAGATTGACATCAGGCATTACGGTGAGGCTCACCAGCCACATCCCAGTCTCAGCCACATAAACCGCCCACAACTTGACAAATTACTTACAGTTACGGAGAGCTCACACATCGAAAAACATAAGGATCTATGGAATTGTTTTTTCTTTCTTTTACTTCTTTCAACAGAGGGTGCTATGTAATATGAATGTTCCTGTGACGCTAACTGTCCATCCGTCCATCCATCCACCAATCCGCCTCGGGGCTGAACTGAGGCAGCTCACCTCAAAAAATCCTTTCCGTCCCCAGTAATCTCTATCCATCCATATCAAAACCAGGCTTGGGACGTAGTGTTGTGGCGGGTGTGCGGTGCATATATATGTGGCTGTTTAAGCATCCGCAACAATGTAAGGTGCTTGCTTGATGTTGTGGCTTGCTGCATGGGAGTGTGTTGGAGTAAGCTTGATCTGGATGCCGTAGGACTACGAACGAGTGTGAGCCCTTGATGATATCCAGGTGCTTCTCCGAAGGGGCAGGGGTAAGGGGAGGGGCAATAAAAGACGGGTTGTTTAGGAAGCGGGAGCCTCGGCCTCTTGAGCCTTGTTGAAGATCTCCTCGTTCTCCTTCTGGGCCTTCATAAAAGAATCCTTGAAGTTGTTGGCGTCTAGTTACAAGTTAATAATGAGCTTCTATGAGCATGTTTAGTCCGGGGAACCTACTCTCGGCGTTTGCAAATCGAATGGCCAGAGTAACAGCCTCTGGCTCACCCTCACTGACATCGGCAGCGGCGTTCCACACCCAGCTGCGGTCAGAACCAACGTTGGGGGAAAGCTTCATCTCGGGGACGATGTAGTGGTTGGCGCAAACCTTGAGGGTCTTGTCACGGCGCATCACCAGTCGGGTCTTGCCGTTCTCCTTGTGCTTGAGCAGACGGACGTCGCCAGTACCACGCTCCTTCCACTCGCTGCTCTCCTTGACGAACTTGAAGAGCTTGGCGCGCATCTTGAAGGTCTGCTCCTCGGCCTCCTCGTTGGTCTTGGTGTCGACCTTCTCGGTCAGCTTGATGACGGGCTCGAAGTGGACGTCCTCGGACTCGGGAGCTTCTTCCTTTATAAGTCAGGCAGGTTAGCTTCAAGGGTTTCTGGGAGACACGACTACATCATGCCAGCACTGAGACATGACAACATACCTCTTCACCCTTAGCGGCCGAAGCAGCCTCTCGCTGGGCCTTGGCACTGCCAGAGTTGTCGCCGCGCTCCTCCTCTTCCTTCTTCTCCTTCTTAGCACCACCACCGAACATAGAGAAGACGGACGAGGATGTCACGGGCTTCTCGGCGGTGCCTTCAGACTCAGCGGCCTTGGTCTCCTCAGGCTTTGTCTCCTCGGGCTTGGTCTCCTCGACCTTAGGCTCAATGGGCTCCGAAGCAGACATCTTGACGGTTTATGTGTTGCGGTCGAGAGTAAACTCAAAATTCTATTGCCCCTCAGACGTCAGCAACTTTTTTTTCTCTATCCAAGATCCCAGTCCCGCAGTCATGGCTTTTACCCCTCCTCCTTGGGGGAGGGGCTCAGGACTCTTCTTATCCCCAGCATACTAAAACATGAAATAAAAAACGGCAGAAATCATACGGGGGTGAAGGTACTTTCGAACTCACCGGAAAAGCGAAATTTGGCTATGATGATGTCTCCGGAAAAGCAAGAGATGGTGTTGAAAGATTATGTTGTGGTGGTGATGGATGTAGATGGTGGAAGTGGGTTGCGGTCAAGGTCTGGTGATTTGTTTTCACGTTGTCAGGCTGCCGTCCCGCCTAAAAAAACCTGAGGTGCCCCTCCTTTTCCCCTGTTATGCCCTGTTGCTCCGTGCTTGGGCTGCTAAGAAATCAACAACGCTTCTCTGTGATTGGGGACAACTTTGAGCTACGAATAAGTACCTCTCGAGCAAATATTTGCTATGGCGGTACCTGTTGAACAGGCAAGCCGTCAGCTTGGCAAGGGTACAAGATTGCCGCCTGTGGGTTACTCATCGGGTGGAGCTTGGAGCACACTAGATTTTGTAGGCGGCCTGTTTCTGTGTTACGAGCGTGATGATTCATGCTCATGAATAACAGAGAATAAAGTCCTTGGAAAAGTTGTTATCCTGCTTGAGGCATATTGCTCCATTCTTCCTTGCAGCTTACCCATCCATATCCGCATATAAAAGTTATCGCTTTTCAACTTTTCAAGAAGCGGCTAACTCAAAGACCCCTATTGAAACCTCCACAACCATCTTACTTGTTTAGTTCCGCTGCTGGGATACTCGGTCTAAAGCTCATTTCCACATACAAGCGGTACGATTCATGAATTATAATGGGTTCAATTATGTTTATCTTATTTATCTTTGGCCCCTCTTTTTTGTTTCCATCTTACAAGCGGTTAATCGCCCCAGCAAACGAATCACTATACATTCGAATAAAACACACTGAAAACCTGGCAAGAAGGGATTCGTCGAGACCATTGACTATCGTAGAAATAAAAAGTGATAAAAAAGACCACCAACAACAAGAGATAAAAGACACGTCTACAGATGGTATGAGACCCCATGAACTCCAGTCCAGCAGTGACCTAGAAACCCATGCCTCAATACTGCCAACCCAAGTCCATCCCTGGCACAAAGGTCCTCGCTCGACACTATCGGTGAGGGGGGAGTAAATCAAAGAAATCCTTACGCCGCAAAACATAAAGAAACAATGCTCTTAGGATGCCACTATGCCTTCTGTCCTTCTTGCATATCTCGACGATTGTTTGAGGACCAGGGACAGAAGAATCGCTCAAAAGTCGAAGCCTTGTTGGCTGGCTCTCGAAGGTACCTGCTCTTCAGCAGCTTGCTGGTCATGAACAGCTTAGCCGCGCGTTGGTAGCGGTCATGTTCGTCGTCACCCGCAGTTAGCTTGAGCCACCAGAGCTTAGCTCTGATCTGAGCACTGAGCAAGTCAAGTTGGGCTTGTTGCTGTATAGCTTCCGGACTTGGGATATGCTGCTTGACATCGCTTGCAATAGACTCTAGCTTCTTGGAAATACCCTGCTTGGCCATATGAACACTATCCTTAATATTTGTCTTGATCCAACCCAAAGACCGATGGGCCTTATAGAATCTGGCGCCAAGATCTTTGAATAGGCTGTCAGACGTGGTCATGAAGTTGCCGGAAGCTGTACCAAGCGAGCGTTTGGCCTCCTCGAGACGCCGCTCTGCCTCTTGAGCAGCAGCAGGGACGAGGTCTGGAAGGTGTTGAGCAAAGGCCCAGGTTAATTCAAAAGCCTCGGAGATGATGCCCTTTTCAAAAGTGATGCGAAGAACCTTGTGAACCTTGGGCCGGCAAGTAGTGTAGATGTCAACCTTGACAGTTCCATAGGCCTCTTCTTTTGGAATCTTGAGAAGCATGCCTTCATCGACAGATGAGGTGCCGAACCGAATAAGTTCATCGCCTCGTTTGGCGTGGAAATTGAGGCAGTCTCTATCAAGCCAGGACTTCTTGACATCTCGAGGCATGTGGATTAAAAAGTTGCCCCGATGTCTGGTGACAGTCACCTCAGGCTGCTTACCACCCCAGAGCCACTCATCGGGCAGGGCATTCTCAAGCGGCACAAGCGCCGTAGCTCCTGTTGACGCAGGAAGAGCCTGCGACGTTGACAATTGGGTCCGGCTTGAGGTCAAGATAGTGGGGTGAGTTGTGACAGCGGAAGTGGCTGCGGGGTTGTGGGGTGCTGCTGTCTCTTTTGATTGTGGAGTGTAGAAGACGCGGATCAACGAGACCAAGACAAGGGCAAGGACCAGAGGGAATAAAGACTTGGCAAAATTCACCATTGTCTCCCGAGGTCGAATGTTAGGGTACTGAACATCTTTCAGCCATTTGTTGAATCGTGCTCGTTGGCTCTCTACTTCCTCCTCGATATCGTCATGCGAAGGTCTCTGACTGGGCTTGTCTTCAGTATTGCTAGCGTCGGGGCTAGGGATTGATGGGGTCTTGAGGCTTTGTTGGGTATACTCGAGCGAGCATCTCGAGCGGACTTCATCCTCTGATTCAGATTCGAGTTCGGCTTTGAAAGCAGGCTCCTCCTCGGGCTCAACTTCAGGCTCAACCTCAGGGAGGGGTCCGTTCTTGACAACAGAAGCCCAGCTTTGCTGTGCTCGCGGAGTCTGGTCGATCTCCATGGAATCAGAAATATCCTCTGACCCCTGGTGGTGCAGTTGAGCTTGAGGCTCGTGTTCATCGGCGATAGATTCGTCGTCGTAGATCTGCTCGGTACCGGCGAGGCTATGAACATCATCGGGGCGATGGAACTCGAGAGAGCCAACAGACTCGCTGATAGACTCGGTGTAGTTTCCATCCTGAGACTCAGTATCGGTGCCCGAGATTAGTTCATAAGTGGACTCGGACAGGCCGGTGTCCTCGGTAGTGGTAGTAATACGCATGATGTCCGGATTACTGGACGAAATCCAGTTGGCAAGGTGTCGATTGCCTTGAGGACGAGGAAATCGTAAGGTAGGTTCAGAAGTCGATAATGAACTTCGGTTTGATGATATGGTAGTCGAACCAGCCGTTGCTGGTGTCGTTGGGCGAGAAGTGGGAGGCGCGGTGCGGCGGTGGGGAGCTGGTGTAAGCGTTAATGTCGAGGGCGATGGCGATGGCGATGGCGATGGGGACTGGCGAGTCGGTCGGTGTTCAGTATCACGGGGGACGGCAGATGGAGTGCAGGGGGTATCAGGATCCTGCTGTTCCATAACGAGGCGAGAGTTTAGAGTAGAGAAGACGGTCTATCCCATCACAGGCTTCATAGCAACAGAAGCAGCCTGTGGAGGATAAAGTGATGAGGCGTCAGGTGAAGTCGGATTGCGAGGGGCAAGAGAGAATGAGGTGGGAGGATAAGGTGAGGGGTGAGCGGAAGGCCGGATGATGGGGAAGGGGGGTCTGTGTAGGATGCGATGGCGGGGGAAGACAGCCTGTGTAGGAACAAGGTAAGAGAAAGAGCAATAATGTTGATGTGTATTTTGTTTTAGGTTTGCGTACAGAGGTTGGGTGAGAGAGAATAAGAGAACTTACAGCAACAGATGGACGACGAAAATGTGGCCTCGCCGCACTCTGGAAGTATCGTTGTTCCAGGTTCCTCCGGGTCCGTGTCGTAGTCGTAGTCGTGAAGGTGTCTTGACCTGGGCTGGGCTTGGTTGCCTGGGGCTGTCTTTGAGCAAATGGAAGACCGAGGCAGCCAAAAGGGTGGAGATTTTCCGCTGCGTGCGCTTTATGTGGCAGATGCAGAAGAAGGGCCGGTCAAATAGCAAGACTGTGTGATGCTGAAGGCGAAAATTCAAATCCAAAGGTTCCTGTTGTGTTGATGAGATGAAATGTGTTGTTGATGGGGTGCTGACTATGATGGCGCACATCCAGGGTCGTGAGGATAAGCTCGGGCTCCAAGGTTGATAAGGTGCTGCTGTGCCTTAAATCGGGGCCTGAAGTAGGGTCTCTTTAGTACCAAATCAGCTCGGCAGGGAGTTGAGGCCCAGGTGATGTTGACGAGGAGAAGAGGTGAGAAGGCGCACGTTGGAGAAGATGGATGAAATAAGGCATGCAGAGTGCACATTCACTCATCAAGGCAAGCCGCTGGAGGCTCAGCAGCTATAGATCGCTTTGAGCTTCAGCTTCTGTCTGTACCCCGAACGGCCCTTGTCCTGAGCTTAAGCTTGAGGCGGGTATCTTGGTCAGTATTTCAATCTCAAGGCATCTAGAACTATCTTATCCTTTGTCTCTATCATGTTCAATAAAAGCATACAGGTAGATATCTATTCACCAACTCTCAAGTTCGTTGTGATTGTTTGATGCCTTTCCGCTGCTCGCTGTCGTCACTTAAACTGGGGTCCCTGCTAGCACCAAAAAGGATCCACGCAATTCACGCCCATTAGGCAGTTTAATATAATTAACTACCACTCCGCCCGCCCCCCTACTTTATTACCTTATAGTACTTTTATTAATAATTTTATTAGTTA
>JABCKB010000162.1:37266-72494 GCA_013184455.1 Fusarium continuum | reverse complement strand
CTGGGTGAAGAAAAACATGAGGATCGCTTACACCAAAAAGTCATCGATCTCCCACCTATTCAATTCTCGTGTTTTCTTATACCCCCTAGGCATCTTTCTACCTAATCGTGGTGGTCGGGGAGAGTGGGGGCTCAGAACATAAAGTGGGATGTCATGTCTCATCAAAAAACGATATTTCTAATTTGGAAGACCAGCACAGATTGCCAAACATGGAGACAGCAGGAAATAGGCTTGCGAGGTGGCGGTCTCAGCAGTGCGGGGGTAGGATTGTTGATGAAATCCCACTGCCTACTCCTAAGTTATCTCATTGATCACAGATACCCACGCAAGCGAGAGCTCAACTACTACTACAGACAGGCTGCAGAAGCGTGCATGGTCCTCTCGATTCCAACAAGATGTTTACTCTAGGTGTCAACAGAGTGATGTGTTAGGGGCAGGCAAGTCCCCTACCTTGGTTCTCGTCAACTTTTTGCTTCAGCACCGAAGCGTACGTTTGCAGTTGCATAGATCCCATGTTATATCCCTCCCCGTGCTTAGGCCGGCCCGTCCCTAGTAGTTGTAGTTGGTTGCGTTCTCTGGGCGTACGTGACCTGGCCTCCGCTCATCTCCAAAGGCTAATGCTCCGATTACAGGTTCATATTACGGATTAGCCGCCGTTTGCGTACCCACCCTTGTCTCAAAACAGTTCAACAAACATCCCGTTCTATTTACTCTTTCATCACCTCGTCGCTCGTCTAAGCCCAACAACATCATAACCCATGATGAGACACCGAAGACGTGGCCTTGCTTACCGAAACTCTATACCGCTATGGAGATGAGGGGGGAGGTGTGGTCAACATACTGACGGGGTTTGGCCTTCTTCGAAAACGGCTCAGCCTCGACAACTGCCCTCAGTCTAGCAGCGGCGATCATGGGCCCACGAAACCTCCCGTGATCACGAGCGGTCAGGGAAAGCGGCCAAGGGCCTGGGAGCCAGGGCAAAACGCAGCCAGCTAATCAACGAACATCTGTATCTATGGCATGCATTGCATGCTGCAACTAATTTGCCCTGCCCTGCCCTGCTGTCTCTTGTCGTGGCCAGGATGAGCTGGCAGAGTGGTATTTCTTGGGATCTACCCACACTACCCCAACGGCAAAATACTATGTATGTACCAGTAAATCATGGTGTCATGTAACCGAGGCCATGGCAGTTCTTGCTCTCCGTCGTAGCTTGGGCCTGGTTCATGCAGGAGCCCACTCTTTGCATCTACAATCTACCAGCATGCAGCAGCACGCACGCACGCACGCACGCACAGCACTGATGCATCGATGCACCATGACTAACAACCGGCACGCGCGCCGCATGCCTAGCCAATGCAGGTAACGGCGTCGGCAGGCATCTGTTACCCAACGGTTTGCCGCGTCCGCTTCACTCGTTTTTACATGCTGCAGCATCTTTGCTGCCGCAAAATAGGGCGGTGTGAGCGTGTCTCTCTTCGCACACGTTCTCACCGGTAGACGGACGTGTGGGAACTGCGGGTTGAGCTGTCTTTTGATGCGTTGTCCTTTGGCGTTCCAGTTCCTCGCCATAATGGTGGTATTGCTGCCCGATGACGACCTAATGATTCCGCGACCGGAGATGAAGCTCTGAGGAGCCCACGTCTGAACCTGAAGCTGTTGGTTTAGGACGATCTGCAGTTGCGCTCGCTTGCAAGCAGGGATACACGGTTTGCACACGTCTCTGTACATATCGGTTGGCGTGCAGATGTTGATCAGAGGATTGCGTGCACGCGTTGAGTGGGAACGCGGAACATATTGGCGACAAGCTTGTTCGGGGCAACCATCAGCAAAGCTGCAAGTTAGCTAGTGGTCTATGCCAGACCCGCTGAATAGGCAAAGTCATTCATGTGATCAATGTATGGATGAGTCTCGGTATTCGTGTTGGGAAAGGTTCGCGACTGATTGGCATTTCAAGGCTCAAGCCAACAAAGAGGACGTGGGGGTCAGCCGCAGCGATCTCACCCCACGTGAAGGGACTCGATAGACGAACAACGGGGATAGAAGATCAGGGTCGGAGATCAACTGTGCAAGATTGGGTTGAGACTTGTGGGCTGTTGACCTAAAGGCTCAGACTGTGAGGGTGGACAAAGGCCATGATGAGTGACATTTCGTGCTACGGCGGCGACTTAACAATGTTACCTATTCACTCACAAAACCGGCGTCTAATTGTACGAATCATACGTACTGCAGCTGTTGTTTAGTGCCAACATACATCACCGCAAGCGCGCACAGCGATTTGTGCACAAAGCAATCAAAAGGGCTACCCATCCAATTACGTTCTTGGGCGACGTCGCTGGACCCGACAGTTCGGGTCGCGGCTTTCACCAAGGTAAGATCGACTGTTTACAGCGTGTTGGTTTAGACAGCGCCACAACAAGCCAACATTTCGGCCGAGCCCCTTGGATGGCTGGACCAATGTGCTGTTGAGGGATATGGACGAGGAGTATGTCCTACCTGTGGTGCTCAGCGCCACACCCAGTCGCACCATCCATTGTGGTGCTAAGATAGGCTACCTAAGAAATTACCGGTATATCAACTGATGAAGCACCACCTCAAGTGCATTCATGCCGTCCGAGTCGGAGAATTTGGCGGATCCCAGGCCCGGCGGATCCGGAGTCGACATCGGAGCGTGACTGACGACCGCCGCGCTGAGCCGGACAATCTAGCAGCTTACAATGAATTTACCCATGTCGGTGCTGTAATTATCCATTGTAAGTCGATTTTACATCCGGTATCTGAATGCTTGCCTTCGTTCTCTCTTCTCTTCTCTTACTCTCTCTCAACCTGCATTGCTAGGGTTTTATTTTATATATATATATATATTTTTTGGGCCTCTTACTCGCCGTCTCCTATTACATCGCAGCAAAGCTCCCCACTGAACCAAGCTTTATCTTGACCCGCTCGGATTCCCCTCGTACATCATAGAGTATCATCTTGGCCGCAACCCCGCTATTGGCCATCACTGCGCCGTTCAAACCTCTGCCTTTCTATACTCAACTTATACCCTTCTTTTTTCAGGAAACCAAATTCACGCGCAACAGGACTGTCCACTATGAGTGCCAGTATCCAGCGATGGACGGTAGAGAAGCCTTGGCTTGAGACACATTGTCTGTTGGGTGAAGGACCTTTCTACGAGGAATCGACGGGCACTCTACGGTTTGTTGATATCCGCAACAAGCGACTGCACCACTTGAAGGTAGCCGAAGGCCCTTCATCTCTCAAAACCATCCAATTGGACGTATGCCCTACTGTCACAGCCAACATTGCTGGGGTTGATCCGCAGGAACGAATCGCCGTCGGCGTCAAGTACGGACTGGCAGTCCTCGATGTCAAGAAGGAGTCATACGAGCTCATTCAGCCATTCGAAGAGCCAGCTAATGAGCGTATGAGGAGCAACGATGGCGGCGTGGACCCTCTTGGTCGGTTCTGGCTGGGAACAATGACGGACTTTGGCCTCGGTCCTTTTAAGCCTGAAGGTATGCCTCTCTACTCTACTCTACTCGACTCTACCCGTGGCCAAACAATGCATCTGCATTGCTACCCTATCGCGCTGTACTGCATCGCACCAATTATGATATCTGACATGCCTAATCCAGGAGCGGTATATCTGATGGACGCCAACTCGCGCGAGGTGAAACTGCCCAATATGACCATTCCCAACACGCCAGGTTGGTCCCCTGATGGAAAGACGCTATACGTTACACACTCGAGCGCCAGGGAAATCTTTGCCTTTGACTTCAACACCGAGTCTGGGGAAATATCTAATAAGCGTATCTTCTACACCCATGATGGTCCAGGCGAGCCAGACGGATTCCGCGTAGATGTGGACGGATTCCTCTGGCAAGCTGTGTATGGAGAGGGCCGCGTCATTCGGATCGACCCCAGAACGGCCAAGGTTGTAGGCGAGGTCAAGGTGCCGACAAACAACACGACATGTGTGCAATTCGTCGGTACTGAACTTGTCATCACAACCGCCGAGGATGACGAGGGCGAGGGAACGAGCCGTGCGTATGGTGGACATGTGTTCAAGGTAGATGTTGGAATCCGGGGATTGAAGCTTCACGAGTTCAAGCTTTAGTCTTGATTCTGAGTGACATTGACAACTGCAACTCGCTTGTCCAAGGCCGATCTCGCAAAAGCACAGACCTTGGCAAAACCGAAGTTTGTTTATTGAGTCCCAGGTCCCAAAGACTTGTTGGACAATACGTATCTGATCAACTTGTCAATTTGCTACCACCCGGATGTTCCTTTTCTTCTCTTCTTTTCTTTCTTTCTCGTCGATGGGTCTCGACCAACGCGCTATCAAGTTCGGAACTATGGGACCGGACTACGGCCCTAGCAGCTGCCAGCTGGGTCGTTCCATGATGTCCGTTATTCCTGAGCATCCTTGTTTGCTTGCTCGCCTGAATGCTACACAGTGTTTGTTTGTCTACCCTGTTACTCACCAACGTTTGCCAGCTATCCATGGAGCACATCCGAGTGGTCTTGCGACGTTCATTCGATGCGATGCGTTCTCTCTGTCTGGCTTTTGAACTCCTCACGACGGCGTCATCTTGAGACGCTCAGCTGCTTATTAGCTCCATCAACTGCCGGAACCAAGATCCACTACCTCCCGCAAGCGTATCGTTTACCGAAGAGGTTCTCTAGTGCATGACTCGGGTACATATATATACCAGACCGCACGCCCTTACACCGCCGTCGGCGCCTTGACCGCTTTGGCAATGTGAAGCTTCCCGCGGCCGGAACTTTTTTTTCTTCTCTCTCGCTCTCTTGTTGCTGTGTGCATATGAAAGGTGTATGTGAAACTTTGGTTATAACAATGCATGGAACCCCTGGTAACCGATGGAGATGCAGTCTGAAATTCGACGTTGGGTCTGTATATCTGTGTCTGTCTGTGCCTTTGACGGCGGCATCCATACATACAAAGTCTGCGTTGCATGAGGTTGGGTTTTCAAGCTCGCTAACACAATGAATGGGGTTTCACCGACAAGTCGACTTCTGGGAACCTCTCACCGCTTCAATTGAAGCCTTCACCAACGAAAATTCTTGACATTGTCGTATGCGAATATGCTGAGTTGCAGACGCCCTCCGTCTAAATATCAGTCACCCCAGCATCTACCCACATGACGAATTCCTTTTCATCCCTACCCTCAAGTGAGATCATGGTGCCTTTTTTGACGTTTATGTATCCCGCTAGTTGGTTACAAACAAGCAACATCCCATTTCGAAAGACCCTCGTCAAAAGCAGGTCGATCCTCTTGGTCTAGGTTACACCCTGCTCGCCTCGCTCACAACACTCACATTTTAACTTTTTCCCCAAGGGACTTATCACGTCAATATTGGCGGTTGATGTACCGGTTACCCGAGGTATCCTACAAGCCCTACATACGTAAAAAGCTACAAAGGTGAAGGGGAGAGTTAACCCCCCCCTGTCACCGCTCTCAAACCTAGAGGATTCGTTCCGAACTACCCCCTGGCCTGCGGTAAACCGGTAAACCGGGGAAGAGGGGATGCTGCAGTAGGGCCCGGGGATTTAGGCCGGGAGGCTGTGGAAATGTCCCTGTTGGTTGATTGCTGACCTTGACAGGTAAGTTAGGTTTCGCTATGGTCGCTGACGTTAGACTGCGACGGCGTTGGAGGATGGACGCTCGAGTGCCTTGCCAAGCTAGTATTCCGTATGGCAGCTAGGGATATCGTCCGGTGGTGGCGCCTTGATGTCAGTGCGGTGTACCGGTGATAAATGCACGAACCAATCTTTCGATTTGGCCTGGAATAACACAACCGAGAATCAAGACAGTGAGTTGGTAGTGATGATCTGAAGTTTGTAGGATAATGAGTATCGATACTGAAGCTGATAGATAAACAAACCTGTCGCAAAAAGAATATTATTGCTCTCCTGTCCCTGTCTGCAGTTCTGGTCACCACCATTTCAATCCTCCTGCTCTTGGCATACTTACTCTATCACCGCTTCAAACGCTGTTGTAAGCCATCCTTCAGGTCCGTGTTGATCACCAAATCATCTTTACCTCTGAGATGCATTACAACCGTGAGGCCTTCAATGTCAATGTCGCCATTATGGTGCGAGCACGCTGCACCAACCCCCTCCGCCTGTTTCCCCGGTAACTCGTGACTTGATTCGAGCCCGACTTGATCAACTTGGGTCTTGAGATCCATGTAACGTGCTCGCCAGGCGCACATGTGGTTGTATGGCATCACAGGTCTTGGGTCATGGATCACCATTGACATCTCGGATTCTTTGCGTGGTGGATCATCTGCTATGCTCAAGAGCCTCGTAGTCATTAACTCGTCAGGTGCTGTATCTTGTGGCGGCGGATTCTTTTCCATTAATTCCTCGATGCTTTTATGAGCGAGCGACTGCTCAACATCTGTAACCCTGAGACGAGGTATCGGTGACTCAACTACTGTACTTTTTTCGTTATCAGTCTTATTCTGCGACTCGTCTTCAACGAATATCTGCAAAGAACTCTCTGCCTGCTTTGGCGATGAAGATTGGCTCGGAAAGCAGTTGAGGCAGCTGTCCTTCTTTTCTCTTTCGGACAGCGGCGTACGACGATTTGCACTGCTGAGCTCACGCCTCCAATTCTCGACGTGAGAAGGAGTCAACTGCTGGCTCCGTGGTTGGTCTGAAGACTTGTCAACTTTCCTCAGCTGTGTCCTCCACGACGAGATGTCAGTGGTCTCGGTATTCGGTTTTTCAAAGCCGTCGATGCGTGCAGTTGGTTTGCGCAGCATTTGGGTTCCGGAAACCGGCTCATCAAGTTTACCAACGCTTTTCTTCGAGTTGGGATCGGCAAATTGTCTTTTGTAAGACGAGGCGGTCTTCTGAGCTTGTGGCGTGATGCTGCCGTTTGCTTCCTTGGAGATGCCGACGTCCTTGCCCTGATGGTTTGCCAAAAGGTCATCCTGGCTTCGAGTATCGTCATGGGGCTCATGAGACTTGGGGCTCGGATGTCGATCCCCCTTTTGATCTCCTGTAAAATTATGTGGCAGTGTTTCAATCTCACGACGAAGTGGTACATCATTGCTCAAATTATGCTTGATAGCGTCCTTGCCCACAGTCACGGTCTCATCGCGACTCAAAGAGTGATATACGACTGGCTGACTGTGCACTCTCAGCCTGTAACTGTCCATTCGAGAGCCCCCATTTTGCTCATCAGCCGGGGTTTTCTCAGTAGTAGAAGAGGGCTCGAGAGTCTTGACACCAGCTGCTAAATGCTCCATGATATGCTGCGAGTGATTGAGATCCTGCCCATGGTGATACAGCTGGTCAATCTTCATTTGTAATTTGTGTCGAGATGGCGACTCCCTCGGTGGCTGGACAAGCTGCTCGTCAGCTTTGTCCTTGTCTGCATCGATCATATCTAGATCGTTACCCTCGACCACTTGTGCTACTAGACTACGTCGAGTCACGCATTCAATGCTGTGTCTAATTGGATGATGTCCATCGTGTGTCGCTCTGCAGCCAGCATCGGAGCATTCTTCCTGTATATGAGAAACACGTGGTGAGTTCGACAAATGTCGATTTGGTACACAGTCCGAGAACTTAGATTTGCGCTCCGCTTGCACTAATCTCGTCGTGATTGCAGGCTCGGGAGCTTCCCCTTTCATACTCCTGTCTGCCATGAAGAAGGGGTTATTCTTCACAGAAGTGGATATTTCTGTTGGTGCTGCAATTGTCTTTTTACGTGCTGGCTTAGGTGCGGTTTTGGACTTCGGACGAGATTGTGTTCTGAACCAACGAGGCGTTCTTGGTGTACCTGGTTCCGATGCGAATCTTGATGTTTTACGGCGGCGGGCCGTATCGAGAGTAGTTCGCGTGGCACGCTCCCTTGGAGGAATCTCAACTTGAGTAGGTAGTTTAGGGCCCTCGTCCGTAAAAGACTGCTCTTGATACAGGTCTGAAGTATTGATGGCCTTGTGCCCAAGGCCTTGTCCAGGGGTCTCTTCTGTACACTTCATACAAGAATCATGGCCGCAGTGCGAGCAATATCGTTCGAAAGCAAGTGGGTTGCCGCACGAGTGACAGATCTGTGAGAACATTGGTTTAACCTGTACAATTTGATCCGGTGTGCCTATATTATCGTCCGAGAACCATCCCTCGGGTCTGGATATTCTATACTGCTCGAGGATGTCCATCGCATCTTGGCATTTCTCGGTAGAGCTCGCGGTGCGAGAGTTGTTTGTTGATGCAAGATACGATGTCCTGAAAGACTTTGAAGGAAGCAGCTCTGTACTAGCAGAGTAGCGGAAAGCCTGACTTGATCGTGTCGGAATAGTTCGTCCATGGTTAGCTCTGGGATGGATGCCAGCAACACTGGGTCGCGATGATGGATTCCGACCCTTGGAACTCCTGCCAGTGCTCGACCATTGATAATCTTTCTGCGACAGAATCGACGATTCCTGCGTTGCCAGTGCATCTCTTGATGCGCGACTCTTGGTACCACTAGGTGCTCGCTGTCCCTAACCAACCGCGGTGCTTTTACGTTGCCGCGGTGAAATCACCGAGTGTTGCTCATCCGGTCTTTTCTGGTCCGTGAGTGTTTGAAGCTGGCGAACACGATCACCAACAACTCCAGGGGGTATCATATCGGGATGTTGGCTAAGGGATGATTGTCGACTTTTTCCAGATGGACGCTGATCGGGCAAGACCCCACGCAGCGCTGCTTTAGGAGCAGAAGAAAGAGAACTGATGACCACCCAGAACTTCGATTAGTCGATAAAGAGTATCGGTATTCGGGGTGCCAAGATGCGTGACATGTTGTAGGTGGGAGCTTTGAGATTAGGTATGAGAGGCAGTTGTTTGTACAAGGCATGTAGCAGGCTAGCCTGGGGTTGCAGGTGTGGAAGTCATGAAAATCAGGCTGCGCGCTGGACTTCGGCACCACATTAACCACGTCACTAAATCAACCTCACCTTGAAATCTACACGAAAGGAAGGATTCACTTGAGAAAAAAGAAACAAAAGTGCATTTGGGAGGTAGCACAATCAGGACTGGTATCAATTGTCACGACTTCCGTGCTAAGATGGGTAGAATGTTGATGTACAAGGGCCTCCGTCACCACAAACTCGCCGTACACTTATTTCACATGCGCAGACAGGGTCTCGAGAACCTATTCGTCGGTTAGTACAGTCAATCGCAAGCATGTCTTGGGCAAAACGCACCTCCAGCTCGATCTTGGCCTCGGCAATGTCCTGCTCACTTCCGCTGCCGTTGGCAACCTTCTGGGCCTCAGCGATCTGGGCCCTGATGGCATCGGCGCTGAAGTCCTCAAGGGGGTAACCCTCGACGGCGTTGATGCTGAGGACAGAGTTGGGCTGAACGGTAGCGAATCCTCCAGAGACTAAAACGAAAACCATCAGCAATTGACGACTCGGCCGGCAGTTGTTTAAACTCAAGACATACGGAAGAACTGCTTGGAGCCGGCGGACTCCTCGACAACCTCTACCAGACCAGGCTTCAGCTGCTCAATAGAGGGAACGTGGTTGGCGAGGACACCCATCTCTCCGGACTCGGCGGGGATGTTGACCTGGACGACATCCTGGGACTTGTAGATGGCCTGCATGCGGCAATTAGCTCCATCCATCAATTGGCGACGAGCCATCGTCGTAGGGATCCAATTCGATCGTATCGTGTTCAATCTCGATCGGGATATCGCGCGGCGGTCATACCTGGTGAGGGAGGGCAAGGCTCAGCTTGATCTGCGATAACGGTTAGTCGGGTCCGGACGTAAAAACAGCAGCCGGATGTTATCGTCCTTACCTTGTCAGGGACGGCCTCGGCATAGGTTCTTCGCTGAAGAGGAACCCGGATAGCGGCAGGGCGAGCTCGGAGAGCCGCGCGGGCGACACGGAGGGAGTTCATGATGGGCTGAGCAGGTGGGTGAGGTTGTTGCTTGGTGAGCTCAAATGAGGCCGCTGGCACGAATCTTTGCCGGAGCAGCAATTCGCGATTCGGCTAGCGGGAAAATCCGATGGAGTTTTTTCACGTGCCGTATCACATGACCCTTTTCTTGTCCTTACAACTGACCCACCGCATCCTCTATCGTTCACTTACATGAAGAACCAAAGACTATAATTACAATTTTTTTCCTATTAATGGCAGACAAACTATCAATTAAAGTCGAGGGTAGCTGTACTTAGGTCGTTTTATCACCGGTATAGCTCCTAGAGGCCGTCTTTAAAGTAACCTTCATGGTCCCTGACTAACACCAACGACCTTTTCAAAATGGCCATTACTGTCCTATTTAGTAAATACTTTGCGCATAAACTCTTCCAACATCTCAATGATACTTTTGTACTGTTGCTTATTCGCGTAATCAGAAATCACCTCCTCGACATGGATCTTACTAACATTCTTTGCCGTCGAGTTCTCCAAGAGAATCCCTAGTAAGGCGAAACGACCTTCTTCCGCTGCTTTGCAAGCCTCTTGGAGCGGGCTCTCCATTGGTCCTTCAAAGTCTAGCCGCGTTCCATGTTTTAACAGCACCTTGAGAGGCTCTTCGATTTCGATCATGTCTTCGTCACTTGGTTCTTCTGGGTCCCAAGTATGACGGAACACACCTGACAGGAACGCCTGACGGTTGCTCTTGGTCTGGCCCTCCAGCTCTAGATCCCTGATTATGACGTGTGCATTTGGGTCTGCTCCCGCATCAAGCAAGGCTCTCATATTCTCGAGATTATACTCGCCCGTTGCCGTCAACATGAGTGGAGTGCAGTCAGTGCCGATGACAGGACTCATGGATCGTATGCCTTCGACATCCTCGATTTCATCCCTTTCATCGCTATACGAGTCGTAGAGAGGCGAATCAGTGTATGTGTCGATTGCAATGCCTCGCGAGATGAACTCTTTAATCAGCTCTTCTTGAAAGTCGCCGCCTGACAGATTCGAGGTCTTCAAGCAGATGTGTAGCAAGCAGTTATTGTATTTGAAGCGCTTAGAAACCATGGGATCGGCACCAAGTGATAGTAAAAACTTGGCAATTCGAAAGTCGCCGCTGCAGAGTGCTTGGTGAAATGCTGTCAAACCATTCGCAGATACTTTGTCGATTGGCACGCCCTCTCGAAGAGCCGTCTCGATCACGAGCTCAGCTGAGTAACCTTTTGGGCGATTTCCACAGATGTAGTGTAATATTGTACGACCATCATTGTCGACATCAGTTATCTCAACCTTCGGTTGCTCGATCAGCAAGCCCATAACCTTCGAGGCACCAGGACGGAAGCTCGACGCTGCGAACTGCAGAGCTGTCTGTCCATTCAAGCCCCGAGCATCGGCATCAACGTCATCTCGCTCAAGCAACAGCTTTGCGACTTTGAAGTCTCCCAGCATGCAAGCATGGTGTAAGGGAGTGAGTCCTTTCTGGGAGTGTACTCCGGCGTTTACCTCGGGTCGAGCTAGCAGGATCTTGATAATTTCGAAGCTCTCCTTCCTATATCCACTTGGCTCGGTAAAACTCTCCTTTCCAACTTCCACTGCCATTTTCCATGGATGATACATACGGTAGCGGCTTCTGACAGCCCAATGGAGGGGTGTCATTCCCATATCGTCGGGTGATGCTACATCGAGCCCGGGTTGATCCAGGAGAAGCTTCACAATGGCCAGTTCTCCACGCTGAGCAGCAATATGAAAAGGTGTTGTCTTTGCTTTGTCTGCCTTTGCAGCATCAACCTCAGGGCGTTGAAGAAATAGCTCTACAAGCGGCAGACACCTCTGATCAACAGCAACATGCAACGGAGTGAAACCAGTCTTCTGAGGTGTGCTCACGTCGACGTCTGAACGCTGAAGTAGCAACTTGGCAATTTCTAACCGCTGGTATAATGCCGCGCAGAATATCGGCGTCCGGCCAAATGTGTCAGGGACAGAGGCATCCAGGTCCGGCCTTGCAAGTATGCGAGTCGCAAGATCGGTGTCATTCCATTTGAGGGCGTAGCGTAGTGCGTCTGCAGCAGGTCCTGGTCCAGGTAGGTTGACAAGGAAATCAATCACTTCCTTCTCATTGTCTTCGTGAGGATAAACATACTCTAGGGCAGGCGTACCGCTGGAGGTCCAGTATGCTCCCAGCTTCTGAACAAGCAGCTTCTCAGCTCCTTCGACCTCGCTGTGTTCTAGAGCCGTATGGAGGGCATACGGTTTTGAAATATCGTCATTCAACCAGCATTTGCATAGTCCTTTGGAGGGAACATGAGGATCGACTCCAACCTCAACCAAATATTCCACTATATCTCGATGCCCATGTTTGATAGCGTATTGTAGAGGCGTGGCCCTCTGACCGGGAGTTGTTGTTCCAGTCATATTTAGATCCGCGGCGTGTTCGTGGGCCTTCTTGATGATATCTAGTCTTCCTTCTTGAGCTGCCCAACAGATGCTCGTTGCACGGACGCGAGGGTTGACAATATCGTAAAAACGATGATTGGTCTGAGCCAAAGCTGCTGGGGCTTCCACGGGCTTCTCATTCTTCCTGACAGATTCTTCTATGCACAGATCTGCAATTCGACAGATGGCTTCGACCGGAAGTGCTTCGATCGGAGCCATGGCGTATGTCGTTTTTGTGTGAACTAGAACATGTCCCGAGGGTTAAATCAACGTGGGAGATTGATGAGAAAGAAAGTGAGTTGTGAAATTTTGCTTATACAAACGTTAAACCTCACAGAAGCAAATATGTATTCCTATGACGTCTATCGCCCTGTGATCAGCAACGTAGGTCGACGCCATGAACATAATCCGCCTCTCTCACACCTAATGATTTTATTGTGTGCAAACTGACTTATTGATGAGGGTGTCTTTTTTTTGCACTCCCCCTGTGATGCTCAGTTTCGATGTTGTACCAGGTTGTATATAACCTGCGTTGTTTGGCGATATCAACAGCCAGGCTCTACAAAGCATGAGTTGTCGCTCTGAACTCAGCACTGTCTGGACCTAAACAGTAGTTTCAGAATTGGACTGTTTAATTCCCTATCTGTATGCCTTTAAGTGTATATCTATGTTAATGCGGCCTGATATAGAGACGTGGCGATGGTGTGGTTCAGTAGTCGCAAACTTGACTTGCTTAATTTATCCTTCGCCTTTAGCAGATATATTCATTCTCTACTATACTCAATTAGAACTGGCCCGACGGTGAATGTTTGGAGAATTGATGTTGTTTTCAAGTGTTGTGATTTGATGAAAGTTGTACAAGGCTTAATCTGAACAATGCTATGCTATGGGTTGAAGGGCATTCCGATTCCGTGACCTCAGCTGTATGTATCACCTACTGGTTTCTGTTCTATCCCTAATTGCCATTAATAAGTACCTTTTCAGGCGATTTATATTGGATTGAGTTCCGTTCTACGTCAGTGACCAGTGCACTTAAAGACAGAAAGTGTAAGTCAAATATTTCATGTTTTCTTACACTCTAAGCAATTAGGACAAACAATAATATATCATAATTCCAATCCTGACAGTGTAGGCTACGTTGTTCTGGTCCATTCAACTTCCTGGATAAGTGATTCCTAACCTGTCGTGATCGCATTTCTAAGACAATATGTTTAAGCCGCATTCTGCATTAATGGCAATTCATTTGTTATAAGCACCTACTATTGCGACAGCTTACAAGTCTCGCATGAGACAAGACAATGAAACTAACCTCCAAAGTCTCAGTAGATTACCCAATTGAACCAAGTACCATTCAACTATACACCATATTCCCACTCAAAAATATCTCCTCTTACTTAAGATAATATGTAGATGCAAGTAGAAGCAAACTACCCTACACCAAGACTCACCTTACAAACTAGCCGTTTCTTGAGCTTCAGAAGACGACCTATCATCAACCCAGCCCAGCCCATCAATGACGACAAGATGTCGAAAGTTCGGTTCCTCCCAACCTTTCAGGCTTCACTGTAACCGGCCCGGATATCTCTCGGGAGGCCGGGTTCTTTTTACAAACCATCACCTAGCCAAAAAGCCAGTTTATCCCATCTCGTTGCCGATTAACCTGGGAATAAAACTGGAAAATGAGCCCGGCACTCAATGCGCACACTTGCCGATCACTCGAGTGAGTACCGATGACCTCACACGTCACTGCAGAAAAACAAGTTAGCCAGCAGGGCCAGGTCATCCATTGCCGTGAGAACACGCCATCTACAGCGTACTCGTAGAGTTTCGGGCCTTCGAGAGTCCGCACGCCGCTGAGGATCCGGGAGCCGTGAAGCCCGAGATTTCAATTTCTCAGGAACCCTTGGCCACGGAACACACGTAACTTTTGTTATCGTCTCGCCAACCTGGAGTGGCTCAACTCTTCTCATGTCGTCACGGATCATCAATTGTCATCATCAACCTGGCGCAGCACGAGCAAGTTCAATATTCGGCTTATCTTACCTTACTGAATGGCTGCGTAATCTACCTGTCTTGGCATCACTTCAGCCCGTACTTCGTACTGCACAGTACACAGTACTCTGTAGTGAAAACAACGTTTCTCAGCCCAGCCCCTGCCAAGGCGTACTGAGGGAGGAATTGCATCACGGTTTCAGCCATGCTGACAGGGAGATATCGGATGAAGTAGGGACAGAAGAGCAAAGCAAAGCCAGAGTCAATTTTACATAGATCTGGTACGGGCTCTCAACAACAGAGTTCACAAAGAAAGCCGAAGCTGAAAACTGATCAGAGCTCCACTGACAAATTCGCAACTCGCGGTTGGGATGGTGGCTGCTCTCATAATCTCATTCTTGGTGAGAAATTACGACTGTCTTTCAATATTACAGTACGAGCCCTGCTTGGTCCCGTCCCTTGCGCTTACTGACGGATCGTCGGTGAATGCAGTGAAGTATCATGAAGTACTGTCTGTAGTCAATTTTCATCGTGACATTAGCGCACCGCAAGGGAGAAAAACTAAAAAACTTCGTACCTTTTCAAGCTTGAAGCCCTCGATCTAGAAAAGTCTGGACGGGAAGCAAATTTTCAGGAACCCACAATGGCTCCTCATGGGCTAGGATAGCAAGGAAGTTTCCGGCGCCTAAGCTTCAAGTAACCGTTAGATTTTTAACAATTAGCCTGATGACAATGTTGCTATTATCAGCCTCGTCGGTAGGTGTTGAGCATCTAGGGCATTGTAGCTGAGCCTGCTGAGGTCGAAAGCTCAGGCCGTCGCCCTCTCGGAGAAAAACAAATGGATCTCTTGGCAAAGATCTAGGAGGGCATGTCAAGTCCCTGATCGGCAACTGGACTACGACTTGGCTTGGGCGAGCGGTTGATTAGGAACCCCTTCTTTGCTTCTTGCAACCGGCACCGTCATAGACAACGTATCTTGCAGGCCTTGCTTCTCCAACTGCAGACGTGGCTTTTTGGGGGGTTAGGACCGCAGCTCTGTGACTTGTTGATCATGAAGCCATCTGGCGGTCGGCCCATTGCTGGATGAAGGGAACCGGCTATGAGAACGGGAAGGGAGATGAGCTCCATGCTGTACAACCATCCCGTCCCATCATGCAGCAGTCCACACCTCCTTTGCAAAAACCGCGCAACTTCTCGGCGCGAACAGCAACGAGACACTGGTAGACTCGCAGACTGGGTCCTCGAGTCGGCCCAGTCGTATAACCGGCCGAGACCTGGGTCCATGCTCGACGATGCACAAAGACGGAGTACATACGGACATGCGGGTTAATATGCGAGCTGCGGGTAAAGAACTTACACGGCGTGTCCAAGAGACCAAGTTGATATTGAAGGTATTTAGAGCAATGTTCCTGCATTCTTGATAAGCAGGTGTTTAATCTTGGCCTCTTGGTCTCATACTCGGGCTAGAGTAGAGATTATGTTAGTTATACTCAGTTGCCGTTAATTTCCAGAGATGCAGCAAGAATGACTATTCGAGATGATTTATTAGTCTGGCTATCCCATTTACTGCTTAGCGGGTATATCGAGCAACTTGGTTGCCAGACTTGTTTTCCATTGTTGCGATGATGGCGGACAACTCGTGATCAATAAACCTCCTTGTGGTCTGGATTTACTCGATCCTGCGTGTTCGCGGACCCAGCCTCAATTCCAGTAAACCAAAGAAATATCATGTTCACCGCCGGAGTCTCGCGATACCTGAGCCCTGTTCTGCAAGTGGGTGGGTTGTGGGTGAAGGACAGTGGACAGTCATCGAGGGTAAGCTCAGAGAGGCTATCCGAGCTGCATGAGCCAGAACGCAGAAAGGCTTTCTGGATACGACCATACAAGACAAAATGGCACACAGAATAAGCAGATGAATTTCCAACTACGCGCTGATACCGCGTTATCGTATTCTTTAAGATGCGGGGTTTGACTTCGCAACGCGGGGTTAGTGCCCAGGCGGACGGGTCAACGTGACGAGCAGCGTCAACGTCTAAGGAAGGGGATTGATATCACATTAGACACGGCCGCTATCGCAAAAGACCGAGACCCCGAATGTCATCATTCCTTGTTATCCAAGGGGGTTGCACTGCCTGCCTGCCTGCCTGCCAGCTCCAAAATCACGGGAAGAGACCGAGGCATTTGGCGATCAGCAAACTGCGTTAGATAGGATTGGACCGTTTGAAACACCTTCCACGATCGTCGCAGCGTGAAATGAAATGCAGCGAGTCACGAGAAGCTCGGCTATCAAGCAGCTATGGCCACACAGAGGACCCTTCAAAGACGCTGCAGCATCCTCTGGTGGTTTCGGCAACGCAGTCGTGAAAAGAAAAGATGATTTAATGGTTACTAGTCAGTTTCAGGGTCCGTCGTAATCATCTAGGGAGACGATCCATGAACATCTTGACAGGCGTCGTGACTCGGGTTCATGTGTCTATCTGTTGTCGCGGCCCTCGCGGGCACATGGAAGGGCTAAGCTACCAAGACATGTCCATGCCAAAGCCAAACTGTCGTCATCGGGATATTTCATGCATTTCTGTAAGTGGGCCAGACGCGGGAGAGCTCACAAGTCTGGATGTAGGGAAGGGAGTTAATTGGCGGCTGGTGGAAGGGGTGTTGTTGATGCAGAGACAACGGCACACCCAGAATGCTCAAACGCAACCATCTGTTTGCGTCCTTAAAAGCAAGGGTCGATCGTCGACGCAGTGAAAGCACTCGACTATGAACGAGAACAGGTGATTGTGGGGTAGTTGAAGGTGACAGGGCGAACACCAGGACTGGAGCAGTATTGCGCTGTACCCCCAAGTCGTGGGGGTAACCATAAGCAAAACGCGCAATATTTAGCGCAATAAGCCTGATCGACAAAGAAGAATGATGAAAGAGAAGTGAAGCCAGACCTGTGATACTAACATTGTGCATTGTAGCACTGACAAAGGGCGTGAGATGAGACGAGGCTTTGACGACCACATCTCATCTCCTGCAATACTGCAGGTCTCATACCAAAAGATCAACAAAGCGGCCTGTGGCGCATCAACCCTTCTTGCATCGGTAGTCCCTGACGCGGGGTGCTCTGTCCTGAAACAAGCAAAATGTTTGCCAAATCGTGTCTATCGTTTGAGGATTTTAGTTGGGTCGGCATGGCAAAGTGACTGATTGTCAGTCACAAGCCAACCATATGATCAACACAACAGCATCAGTGACACGACTGACTGTGCTGTGCTGCATAACAAGTCGCGATTCACGGATACACCGCCTCGAAATGAAAGCGGCTGGTGTTGCTTACTACGCCCAAACATTGGCTTCCAACTGGTGGGAAGGTTTAGAACGAAAGAATCTATTGTGGGCCCGTCCAAGAGTGAGCGATGAATCAACGACAAAGAATTCTGTGGCGGCTTGCTTCTGGAAAAGGCAATGGAAATCATGTTCTGTATTGCGGATGATTCTGCGAGCCGTCTGGCTTGGACGCATGTAGGTACCATAGTGCTAGCAGCGATCTCTGTGTTACTCGCACTGTATGGTGAGCGGGCGAGTCGTAATTCTGAAACTGACTGACTGGCTGCTGCCAATACAAACAAAACACTAGAGTCAGTCAGAGTCAGGACGGTGTGACACACAGTAGATCAGGGCGGGTGCCGGTTGCGGCTATGCCAACGTGGGATCTACAGAATCTCAGGGTTGCTCGCCGCTGACAGGTGCCACTGGTCAATTGAGAAGACCCTGACTGGACAATTGTGGCCATGGCCATGTGCAAAGAAAAGGAGACGCGCACTGGGACTGGGCTGGGCTGCTAGGCTGGCTGGGTTCCATGGTTTTGTCGGTCTGCACTGGAACCGAAATTGGACCTCGGAATGCGTCGACGCTCGCCTCAAGAAAGATTGGATGCATCGTACAAGTAATTTTGAGCCGGAATGGATCCTATACGATTGCTGTGTTTCTCGGTGGGCTGAAAAAGCGGACTCGAATCGGAGCATCAGCAGCGGAGTAAGAGACAGACAGATGACAGGGCGCGTTTTTCACAGAGACAGACGGGAGACGGAGCGTAAAGCCTTGTGGCCTAGGGATCGATCTAGGCGTCGAAAGGCCTAGCCCAGGAGCAAAGCGAATGGAAGAAAAAAGGAAAAAAAGAGCGCAAAATGCTGGCTTACTCGGAACTGCTTCAAGTCACTCAGTTACCTTCACTCGCTGTCAGTCATCCATCGTCCGTGTCCACCCACACCTCTGTCCTCCTTCATCAATTGGTGACACTGTACCGTAGTAAAGCCCTGCCCTGAGCCCTTAGCACATGGGCGCCCTGTGAGATGTAACCAGCCAGTCAGTCAGCCCCGAACAAACCCTTTTGCGCAGGCCCGTGCCTGTAAAATTTCTCTGACACTGGGGGGACAAAGGTCAAAGGACGAGTCTCCCTTTTTCTTTTGGCGCTTGGGGCTCCGTTTTTTACCCGCTCCTTGCACGGCAAATCGCCCATCGCCCTCTAATTTAGGGGACGGCCCCCCCCAATCTCATTCCGTACCTTGTCTTCGTTGGCCCCAACCTGACGCCGAGTACCTTTTTTTCTCTTAGGTCTCCTTTGTACCGCGAGGTATCCATTTCCATTTCCTTTTCAAGGCTTATTAAATCAACGACCCAACACCGCCCTCACTCGCAGCCTCAAGTATTTCTCTCGCCTTCTCCCGCCCTTTTTTTGTTTGTTTTGTTTTGTTTACTCTATTGCCCTTCTACAAAGCAAAGCATCCATTCATCCCATTGATCATCGCTCGACACCTGGTCCCTGTCTGCATACTTTGTCTCAGACCTTGATCTGTACACTATACTACGGTACCTACCTAAACAAAACGCTGCCGCACATGTGCCCTCGGAGAACGTCATCTGCAGCAGTCTCCACGCGCAGTAAACAACCGCACGGCACACACCCACACCTGCGCAGCAAAGAAGCACAGACGCCACCCTTCTCTTAGATTGGGGAATCCTGCAACCTGAGAATCAGCCGCCTTTTCTACTCCTCTTCTAGCCTCTCCTCAAAAGCCCAGCCCAGCCCAGCCCGGCCCGGCCCTGCGTCTTGCTTCTGCCCATCGACCCATATCAAACTACGCTCGTCCGCCTGTCCCCAAGGAACACCGCAACAACCTCTCTCAGTCTAGCAGTTGACGATGTTTGTCTTGCTGTTATAGCACCACCGTCCTCAGGGACGCACTTAACCTACGCTACTGACATTGCTATTGCTGTTGCTCTGGCGATACTACAACTGTAGCGTCTTACAGTTTGAGCTACTATACCGACATATTCTACAACTACGAGCGCCCTCAAACCGACTCTTCCTCCAACCTACCGTGCCTTGGACTACTATCATTGTCTCTTGATTACGATCTGAATCCAGCTTTCTCATTTGGAGTTTACAACTTGACCCCCACTCTCAAATCACGCATCATCCCAAAGCCGAAGCACTCTACCAACATGACGACCTGCAATCCAGACACACCCTGGGCGGCTCACGGCTCAGAAGAGATCGAAGAGGCCGACGAACCACCCGAGATAAACCTCAAGAAGAATCAGTTTACTCCCAACGATTTCCAGCGAACTATTGTTCGACCCTCTGCCGACAAGCCGTCTCTGTTGACCAAGGCTATTAATGGAAACTCGGACGACGACCTGTACAGTCCTCAGACCATCTCACGGAACGTCTTGACCAACAACCAGCGACGTCGCTCTCTAGTAAGCAACGTCAGCTTCGCCTCGACCGCCGACCTCACGAGCGATACTGGTTTCACCAGCCCTTCAAGACCAAGCACACCCAGCCCTCCCCTTCCTGAAATGGCCATGATGCGCTTGCACGATGAGCGTGCTGCCGAACCGAAGCATATCTCCCTGCTTGGTGCTGCCGTCAGGCTTCAGCAGGACAAGCCTGAGCCTCGGAAGCGAAGCATTCAGTTCGCATGCGGTGGCAAGCCAGCTGTCCAAGAACAGCAGCCTCGTTCTCAGCCCATGGTCAAGACGCCATCTGCCCAGGAAGCTCCTCGCAAGTCATGCATCAAGTTTGCATGCCCAGCACGACCCGCCTCTACTCAGAACACTCCTCCTCGGTATGTGGAAAACTACGACAACCGCAAGGACGCCACGCCCAAGGCCGAGTCCCCTTCTACTCCCAAGCGAAGCTCAGCCATATCTTTTGCCGCAGTTCGTCAAACCACACCGCGCCGCCATTCCATGTCTCGTCCCAAGTTCCTCCGCGCCGACTCCTCTGACCTCGCTACGGATAGCTCCCAGTTTCACGAGTTTGCCAGTGGTACCACCCGTGAAGATGATTGGATCCGACGTGACAGTAATGCTATTGCTACTAAACTGACTATCAACGACACGCTCACCAAGGAGAACAACATTCGACGCCTAGCTACCGAAGCAGAGGAAGAGGCGAAAGAGGAAGAAGAGCTTGACGATGAGGAGAACATCAACATTGATGAAGATGATGACGACGAGGATGAAGAAGATGAGGATGAGGATGAAGGTGACGAACTCGACGTTGAACTCGACGAGGACGAAGACGAAGACGAAGCAGAAGAGGATGATTCTGATGGATATCATACCGACGAGGAGACTGGATTCGCAGATTCCGACGAAGAAGATGAAGACGACGATGACATGCGTCTTTGGACACCCGGTGCCAAGTCTGTGGTTCACATTGGGTCAGGTGCCTCTCAATTGCGTCGACCATCTCTTAGTGAGATGCAGTCTGATTCATCCATCACCACCGTGAACAGTCAGCGAGTCAACCGCCGCTCAAAGCGCGTCAGATATGCTGAAGAGACCCCTGATCTTCCCGACAGCACTGATTTCGTCTGTGGTACCTTGGACGAGGATCGACCCCTTGAAGAAGCATATCTCTCGTGCTTAGCAGCTCGACGAATTGAGAAGCTGCGCGTCATTCCTCAAGACATTGATCCTAGTTTCCCAGCCTCTGAGCCTGAGGAGGAAAACGATGGAGAGATCTTCAACCCTGTTCACCACGAGAGTGATGAGGATGAATTCTTCCATGGCAGAATGGAAGACTTGCATCACGAACGTGACCGCCCTCGTCGTAGACGCAAGAGCGAGCATGCCTCTCCTAAGCGATTCCGTTCACCACCCCCGAAGCGTCACCACTCACCCCCTCTCAAGGTACGAGGTCGATCACCCAAGCCATTGTTTGATCGCCAGTCGCCTCGGAAAGTGAAGTCGCCGGCTCCTATGCGCAAGCCCATCACTACTCCTCTTGGATCTCCTCGTTGCGGCCAAGTCAACTTCAACCTTGCCGGTCGTCCTGGCCTTACTCACACCAAGTCTCTTCCCCGTGCTGGCGCCATGTGCCACCAACGGAAGCATGCCCGACACAAGATGACACACGACAACGATACTCACCTTCGTGGGGCTATCGATATCGTCAAGGGATTGGAGAGCAAACGCCAGCGACGCAAGGAGAAGTTCCACCAAAAGTACTGCAACCGCGCACGTCGAGGCCAGATCCCTGAGCGCAAGCCGGTTCCAGGTCGCGGTACTGAGCGTATGCGGGAACTTGGCCTTCTCATGGCCGGCAAGAAGGATCAAGGCAACTACGTCCTTTCCATTTAAGCATGCTTATTTGTCTTTATGTGCCAAAGAACATCAATGCTGTTCACTAGACTGCGAGGCATGTCACGACGAAGATGATACATCTTACACGATTCAACATTATGACTACACATGTCCTTTCTGTTGCACCATCTCGGCTAGATCTCCGAGACATTTACCTGTATATACTGATAATGGACCCCGGGAGCTAGGATAACCGAGGTTTCCTGTACATATTTTTTCATTTCCTTTGTCACCCTGCATAAAGCGGCTGGATAACGCTCGCTATTGGCGGAGGTAGCCATTTTTGAATTGCATGGATACCCGATACAGCATATTGGTATTTAGGGGCTACCTGCTCGGCGTTGGATGAGAGGCTATCATGACACGCATTTGACAGGGCATCAATAACGACAATGATCTCTGCAATCTTCTGTGTACTTTCCTGTGATGTCTATGAGTCTCCTATGAGCATCTAGTTGACATTAGCTGTATTCAATCGGGCATCCATAAGAAGACCTGTCTACTGTCCTGCATTCAACTGCTAGCCGGAGCTACAGTGGGTTAGGTCTCTTGGTATAGATCCGTGCTTGGATGGATTCTAGCTTATATCCATCGTGGCAAATACGCATGTTGATAACCACAGCGGCCATAGGCAAAATCAAGAGACTGGTCGACCAGTACAATTAAGTAGCATTTGTACGTATTAAATCCGAACAGCCTTACTCATACGGATATCTTTGTCTTTCAATGCCTCATAGCACCCGATCTGCAGCCTCGGAATTGGAAGGATGGATGGAGTGAACGGAGTGACATGTCACCATGATGAATGCCCGACAAATCAGGCATAAAACCGAGCGTCACCCTTTCTTGCCAGCTTTTGATCAATGCAACGCCTCTTAACAATCCACCAACGACATTCCAACGACGCCAGCGATAACGACGACTCTTTCCCCAGTGCTCCAATAATAATACGACGCCTTTTATTTCAATTAATACTCACTCAACTTTAATACGTCGACAACATGTGGATTGTCAACTGGTGTATGTATTTGCCTGCCATGCACCGCCTGCAACTCGAATGGGCTGACACGTGCTGCACATAGTCTACGATGTGCTGTCCTCCTTGGGCCTGCTTAACAAGCACGCGAAGCTGCTTTTCTTGGGTCTCGACAACGCCGGAAAGACCACTCTGCTTCACATGCTAAAGGTGAGTCGATACGATGCCGTTGGACTGATGGATGGACCCTAGTCGACGGGATTGCTAGTTGCCAGTGGTGGCGGTTTGGAGGGATATGATGACTGACGATGGATGCACAGAACGACCGTGTCGCCATTCTTCAGCCCACTCTTCACCCCAGTAAGCTTTACAACACTTTGGAAGTATTTGGTAATGTGTGGTGTACTGAGATTTCGCAGCATCTGAGGAGCTGGCCATCGGCAACGTTCGATTCACCACTTTCGATTTGGGCGGTCATCAGCAGGGTATGTGGCTACCGCTATTTAATATCTTTTGCCCTTGAGCTAAATCTCTAACGCTGTTGAACAGCTCGACGTATTTGGCGCGACTACTTCCCCGAGGTGAACGGTGTCGTCTTCCTCGTCGATGCCAAGGACCATGAGCGATTCTCCGAGGCCAAGGCCGAGCTCGATGCCCTCCTCTCCATGGAGGAACTTTCCAAAGTTCCCTTCGTCATCCTGGGCAACAAGATCGACCACCCCGACGCTATCTCCGAGGATGAGATGCGACACCAGCTTGGCCTTTACCAGACAACCGGCAAGGGCAAGGTCCCGCTCGAGGGCATCCGACCTATTGAGCTGTTCATGTGCTCAGTGGTGATGCGACAAGGCTACGGTGAAGCTATACGCTGGTTGTCGCAGTACGTGTAAGGAGATGGGAGGAGAAGAGGCCGAGGCGGGGAGCTAGAGAGGTATACCTTCCGTTGGGTCCTGTTGGGGAAGAGTAGATGGAGGACGTGTGACTATTCAGTTTTTATGAGATTCCGAACTCTCCGTTAGGCGAATATTGGTCGTGCAATTTCTACTACAATATCTTGATACAAGCCTCAACCGAGCCAGACAGCTGGAAAATGCCCCTGGCGATGGAAAAATCAACCCCCCCGGTAGTATCTGGGCCAGGGTGTTTACAAGGGACGACTTGGGATCTAGAATGTTCGTGAACGACGATGAGCATCGGCGAGACAAGTATCATGATGTACGCCGCAAAATGCCCAGCAGAAGCCAAAATAGAAGGTGGGAAAAGTTATAGAATGACCTTGTGCATTACATCTCATGACCAGATTCCGTGGGCTCATCTTGTTACTGCTTGTGGTGATACCAGGTGTTCAATAGAACGATTCTGGCCTCGGTTCGCCAAGACGGACTGGTATGGATCCTCGGGACAGGTACCTCCGTACATACCGTCCTTCCCCAACGAAATCTACGTCATATTGCAATACTCGTCACAAGGCAACCCAACAGCGCTCTGATCACAGCAATCGTGTTCTCCCTTAATCCGTGGCAACATCTCGCGACACTCTTTCTTTCTTGTCTCCCGTTTCTTTTCCAACAGCAATGGGTTAGGAGATTACAGCTCTCAACTCGTTCGTAATGTCGTCGTCATCGTATTCCTCACTGCTCCCTCGCGATCCCGTCTATGGATTTCCCCCGGAATCCTTCGACACCTCCCTTCTTCCAGATGTCGACACTGAATTTGTCGATGCGCACGATTTAGAAACCTTTGAAAAGGCACTCCAGGCTCCGGATCCGCTTCAGAGCCCGTCCGATGACACGGGTGTTCGATCGCCGCGCAGCCCTAGTTCGTTCAGTGTGACAAAGAGACCTTCGCAGGTTGAAACGGGCCTTGCAGATGATGCTGCCGCTGTCGCCGCGAATGCTGCTGCTGCTTCTGGAGATCTCCCTGTTCCTTCGACGCCGAGCCAGGGAACGTTTATTACGGCGCAGAACGATTGGGCGCCTGTTAATGAAAAGATCTATCGTCGTCGACGAGGTTCAAAGCGACAAAAGGGAAAGCGCAGAGACGGAAAGGGGCCTGTCGAAGGACTTTTGGGCACACGAACCAAGGATGAAACACGAGAAGGATATTTGTATCAAGTTTTGAAATGGCCTTTACTCTTCTTCGTTTTCGCATGGCTTGCTGGACTTGCTCTTGCGTATCTCTCGACAAGGCTGTACATTTGGGTGTATGAACATTTCTTCACATGGCGAGGTCAGCGAGAGAGGCTTCGGCGAAACTTGCGAAACGCTTCGAAATATGACGATTGGGTGACTGCTGCAAAGGAGCTTGACGCCTATCTGGGTCGACAAACATGGAGGGAAGAGAACGACTATGCGTATTACGACTCAAAGACCGTCCGAAGAGTGTGGGAGCAGATGAAAAAGACGAGACAGCGCGCAGAAGAACAAGAGGGTAAGGACAAGGAGGGCGATGGAGGCAAGGCAGTGGATGAGCTCAAGACTTTGATTGAGGCTTGCGTCAAGAATAACTTCGTTGGTGTAGAGAACGCAAGGCTGTACAGCCAGACTTACTTTGGAACCAAGAACTTGGTGCAAAACTTCCTCGACGAAGGTAGGTGTCCAAAATTTCAGATCCAAACGTTGACGAGCCTAACATGAAGCAGAGGAAAAGTGTATCAAGTTCCTAGCCAGTACTAAGCAGCTGGAGATGGAGCAGAAGCGAGTTCTCTTCAAGCACGTCTACGCCAATTATGGAAGGACGGCGCTGTGTTTGTCCGGTGGCGCGGCCTTTGCCTACTATCATATTGGTGTTGTTAGAGCCTTGTTAGATGCAGATCTGCTACCAGATGTTATTACTGGCACCAGCGGAGGTGCTTTAGTTGCGGCTTTGGTAGCGACTCGAACGAATGAGGAGCTCGACCAACTTCTTATACCAGCTCTTGCAGAGCGAATCAACGCCTGCCGCGATTCTATTTCGGTCTGGCTCCCACGATGGTGGAAGACTGGGGCTCGATTCGACTCCGTTGACTGGGCTCGACGGTGCGGCTGGTGGACTCATGGTTCCTTGACGTTTCGAGAAGCCTATGAACGGACAGGCCGTATCCTCAATGTTACCTGTGTACCAGCTGACCCGCACTCGCCAACGATTCTGTGCAACTACCTGACAAGCCCCGACTGTGTCATTTGGTCCGCCGTATTGGCATCGGCTGCGGTACCCGGAATACTCAACCCTGTTGTCCTCATGATGAAGACGCGAGATGGATCACTGGAGCCGTACTCCTTTGGACACAAGTGGAAGGATGGCAGCCTGCGAACAGATATCCCCATCAAGGCACTCAACACGCACTTCAACGTCAATTTTACAATTGTCAGCCAGGTTAACCCACATATCAACCTCTTCTTCTTCTCTTCTCGAGGATCGGTCGGTCACCCAGTGACACATCGCAAGGGACGAGGATGGCGAGGTGGCTACCTCTTGTCAGCGTTTGAGCATTACCTCAAGCTGGATATGAATAAGTGGCTCAAGTTCATCCGTCATGCTGAGTTACTGCCACGACCCCTCGGCCAGGACTGGAGTCAGCTTTGGCTGCAGCAGTTTAGCGGGACTATCACTATCTGGCCCAAGTCGAGGATTTCAGACTTTTGGCACATTCTGTCGGATCCTGATCCGCATCGACTATCGCACATGATCCATGAAGGAAAGCAAAGTGCCTTCCCGAAGCTCAAGTTCATTCAGAACCGTCTCAAGATTGAGCGACTAATCGAGCGAGGACGCACAGATTCGCGACCGTGGGTGCGACGGGGTAGCATCCAGACCATACTTAGTGAAGAGGACCTCAGAAACATCCTCGTGGGCGAGATGGGTAACGGAGCAACTACAGAAGAAGAGACGGATGCTGATGATCTCAGCGGGCTTGGTCTTGGTATGACTACGCTGAATGAAGACACTCTTTACGAAGAGCCAAAGGAGAAGAGCGATTCGGAAGCGAGCGGATGAACGGATTGGCGTGTAAGAGGAGTACTGTAGTAATATGGGTGATACGGATATTGCATTAGACAGTATTAGTTGCTTTGTAAGTTTTTTTTGTATGTTGATTGGTATTTATTTGGGAGGAGTAAGTAGATCTCTAAAAGCGCCTGTATCTAAATCAAGAATTTCATTTGTCATTTTTAGCCAGTTCGTTCTTTGTCTTGCCCATGGACTAGTCCCCAACTCCATTTGCTACGTTACTATCTCGTGTTCCTGAGCATAGACTCGGAGTAGAGTTGATGGTTGGCGCTAGAAGCTCCTGAATTTGCAGGGCTGAGTTCACTAACAAACAGTGGCTGCGCTTTCTAAAATTGACCCTGGTGCAGTGGTGCCTCAGAGACTGTGAACACGGTGGCGCGTACGGAAGGAGCCAGTCCCAGCTGTTGTAGTCCAGACGGCAAGTGGGGAGTGACAGATAATCCGATCACCGGCAGCCGTCAACCCGCTCTGCTCTGACTGCAGCATTGGCAAATGCGCTGCGTGGCCGCAACTAAGTTAACACAGCCCAACACGACACGACACGATTCGATTCGTTTTTCTTCCTTTCTTTCAACACCAAGCATAGCATCGTCTGCTAGTAAAAACACACTCTTTTGGGCAGAGAGTTTGTTCTTGGTTTTACAGAGAGATTCTCTTTAGTTAATCCAGCGGATTTGTGTGTCTTTGTTTCAGCTTCTATACTTGAGTTGTGGGCTACGTTTCCCTCCCAAGCTTGCTTCGAGGGTAGCCCCGGGGCTCTCTTTGAACCGTCAAGATGAGTTCAGACTACTCCTATGACGAGCAGGTAAGGCACACGCGGCGACTCTACGCTCTGGCAATGGCTAACTTGTGTCGTGAATAGGGCCAGTTCTTCCCTTTCTTTATCCTCACCCTCACCGGCCTCGTCACTGTTCCCCTTACCTACACACTCGTTCGACCGAGTCGCGACCAAGATGCGCTTGCGCCGCGCATCAAGACCGACTTCAAGTCAGAGCATGCGGCCACCGTTGAGTCGCTCAAGACAGCCCAGAAGCGCAGCCAATGGAGGGTTAAGCGGGCCATCTTCGTGGTATTCGGCTGGGCTGTCATGGCTGGCATGGTCTACCTTATCATGGTCACGCAGCGGACTGTCCCTAAGCTCTACAACCCTTATGACATTCTCGGCATCTCAGAGGTGAGTTTGCGACAACTGCACACCCCTGACTCCATAATACTGACGATCGCTACTAGTCCCTCAATGAGAAGCAGATCAAGTCGCACTACAAACGACTTTCTCTCAAGTACCACCCCGACAAGATTCGACCTGACCCGGCTAAGAACGAGACCGTCGAATCCCTAACCAACAACTATGTCGAACTCACCAAGGCTTACCAGGCGCTCACCGACGAGGAGGTGCGCAACAACTACATCCAGTACGGCCACCCCGATGGCAAGCAGAGCTTCAGCATGGGTATCGCCCTCCCCAAGTTCATTGTTTCAGACGGCAACGGAAAGTACGTCGTTCTCCTGTACACTCTGCTTCTCGGAGTTCTTCTCCCCTGGCTCGTTGGATCATGGTGGTATGGTACGAAGCGGAGGTCCAAGGAGGGTGTACTCATGGAGAGTGCCAACAACCTGTTCCGACAATACGACGACGAAATCGAAGAAGGTGGCATCATCACGGCTCTCAGCGCTGGCAAGGAATTTGAAGAGACTCTAAAGGGCGACAAGGCTGAGTCTGGCCTATCCAAGATCGAGTCACGAATCACGGCTGAAAGCGAGGTTCAGCCCACAGCTTCTGGCATGTCAATCAAGGACAAGGAGGCTCTCGAGGATCTCGATAACGGCGTGCGACGAAAGGCCCTTGCTTTGCTCTGGGCTTACCTCGGTCGTGTTGAGCTCGATGACCCTGCTCTCACCAAGGCCAAGTTCCAGGTTGGCCCTATTGCCCACGCTCTCAACCAGTCCTTCAATGCTATTACTCTGGCCTACGGAAACATTGGCCCTATTGCCAACTCTTTCTACACCAGCCAGAACCTGATCCAGGCCATTGCACCCCACGCCTCTCCTCTTCTCCAGCTTCCCCATATCACGCCTGAAATCGCTAGCGCTATCGAAGGTCACTCCAAGACTCACTTGTCTGTCCACCGTTTCATGGATCGACCAGACGCTCAGCGCAGACAGCTTGCCATTGGAGAGGGTCGTCTGACTGAGGAGCAGTACCAGACCGCAGTTGGTGTCGCCAAGCAGATTCCCTTCTTCCGTGTGTCCAGGGCTTTCTTCAAGGTTACCGGCGAGCGCTTCATTATTCCTTCGTCGCTTGTATCTCTTGTCATCAAGGGTCGTTTCATCCCTCCTGGTACTGAGGACATTCCTTCCGTCAACGAGCTGGATCTCGAGGACATTGACCCCGCCGAGGACGACATCGAGGCCATCAACGGCCGCAAGAAGAAGACGATCAAGGGCCCCGATGGCAAGCTTATCCCTATTGAAGAGCAGTCTATTATACCTCCTCTCACACACGCTCCTTACTACGCCCGCGACCACTCTCCCCAGTGGCACGCCTTCCTTAGCGACTCGAAGCAGGGCAAGATGGCTGTTCCTCCGTTCCACTTTGCCAAGTTTGACCAGCCTATCATTGATGATGAGGGCAAGCCTACTTTCAACATGCAGACTCTCAAGGCTCAATTCGCTGCCCCTCCCCAAGCCGGACATTATACCTTTGTTCTGCACGTTATCTGCGATTCCTATGTTGGATTTGATACCAAGATGGAGGTGACGCTTGTTGTCGAGGAGGCTAACAAGGCGGCGGAGATGCAAGGAGAGGATGAAATCAGTGAGCCTGAAGAGGGTAAGTTTACATCATATTGCCCGCAACTGAATCCGCGTGCTAACGATTTTTCAGATTCCCTCGCTGGACAGATGCATGTTCTCAAGACTGGCCAGACCCCCAAGAGCCGCCAAAGGGACTCTGACGATTCTGAGGACGAGAGTGGTACGGATGAGGAGGAGGATGATACCAGCGCAACAAATACAGATACCGAGGACGAGTCATAGCCGCGCTCATGAGCCTTTTCTTTATGGATAAAAAGTACTGTAATCACTAAATCATGAACGAATCATAGTCTCGAGCATGATGTGTGTCTACGAAACGAGATCCTCCTCAGTTGATGTATGTATTAGGAAAAGGAGGGAGTTTGTCCTACACGATGAAGGATGACAACCTTTCATCTTGGGCATGTGTTTCTGCGTAGAAACGGGGGTTGGGAGTTTAGGGGTTTCTTTAGGGCACAGCACCACACATAACTTTTTCTTGCTGTACTTTTGATTTCGACTTTAAATCTTGTACACCCAAATGTTCAGTCTCATGTTAAAAAAAAATTAATTATTCGGCTTTGAGCCGTGAATGTACTGAAACCCTCAGGTATAGCACAACGAGCTATTCGAACAGCCAACAGAACACGTACGCCTGGATTACCATTCTCTCTTTAGCATCGACTCGGTGCCTGCGGTGCGCTTCTTGTTTCCACACATTATCTACATCTTTCTCGTGCTGCTTCTTTCGGGACCTTGCGGGGATGTAGACTATATAAGCGGTGTATAATTGTTCCAAAGACGCAAGTCCAGCTTTCGCCTCACTCGTACAGCTTGCTCAAACAACTGCGGTAATTTCTCAACAGACTCTTACACCGCAGATCTCGACACCCTTGCTCTCGATGCGAGCGGGTCGACCAAAGTACAGAATTGAGAGTTCGCGTATGAAGAGGGCATCGGTGTCACTCCACACGTCGAGCCCCATGTTTTCCACGGCGTGACTGTCTACCCGGATGGCATCGGCGTCGTCGGCTTCGAAGTCAGAATCTGATGGGCGAAGCGGTGTCCTTTCACCTGAGGCTTGTGACAGACCCTCATCGTCATCGTCTTGGTCGGTATAGGGCTCGTCTTGACTGTCAGCCAGGTCCCCCAATACTGAAAGGATTTGCGTTGTGAGACGGTGAAAATAGGCGATGATGGCGAGCTCAAATCGCGCTTCGCCCGAGTCATCAGGGACACGATGATTGGAGTTCAGAGAGCCAAGTGAATCTGACAACTGTTCTGAGCGGGAGCCTGGCCGAGGCATAGTCATCGACGAGGGGCCGAAGTCGGCGAGAAGAGAGGCATCATGGGATGCTTCCTCTTGCTGCTCCTGTCGTAATTGTTCACCGGCGCTGGCCCACCACATGTAACCGTTGTAAGCAAATGCTGCCCAGCTCAGGGGCTCGACGATCTTTTCTACTGCGTCGTCTCGCGGGTCACGAACAACGTGGCTTGAATGCGTGGAAACCCGGCGCGCAAAACGCTCCTCTTCAGGCGATTCTGGAACCGTGCTCGTATATTGGCTGGCGGCCGCAAGACGGGAGAGGCCTTTCTTTAGAGAAGTGAAACGGCGAAGATCCCGCTGAGTTGCCTTGACCGGTTGTCCGCGAGGGCATTCTACCACGGGCCAGACCCGCTCTGCAGCGTTAGAGGAGTACTCGGGGGGTATGGTGATGAGCATGTCCCATAGAGTGTCCTTCATAGCAAGGATGCTGTCAGTAGTGCACGCAATCCAACCAGAGCCTGATTCGTCATCTACTGCATCTTCATCGTTGCGTTCTCTCTTTGACGCTTCAAAATCTTCCACGAGAAAAGGGATGTCATGAACACCAATCGAAAAAAGTGGTCTTAGACGTTGCGTCGAAGCTGAGCCTGGGAGTATGTCGGTGACAGACAGGGGAATGTTGGAGAGCACAGAGAGATTATATACTGTAGCTCTTGTTAGTGCAAGACTAGGGGTAGAAAGCATGAGACTTACCAAAATCGCAAACCTCATGGACTGGCGCATGGCATGATATTAAGATGCGCTTACGCAGCAAGGCAGCGCGGTGTATAGGAAAGATGAGGGGACCAAACTTGTCCAAGAGACTAGTCAGACTCCAAGCAGGGTGATAGGGCGAGAGTTTATTGCCAGGTGGTATTAAAGAGGCGCCATCGGAAGCTGATCGGTTGCGGCTATGCGCTTTGCGAGGGAAGGGTTGTGAGTTGAGAGATGGAGAGCTCACGGGCGTCTCTCCCGAGAGGCGACGGTTGCCATTGCCGGGCTTTTCGCGATTGGCAATCCAATAATCTTCGAGTACGCCCGTGTTTTTGCGATCTTCTGCCAGTTTCCTACGCAAGACGTCAGCCGGGTCCAACTGCATATGAGATAGATTGATGCATACGCAGCCATCTCCTTCAAACCTTCAGCATGCCTCCATGCGCGGCCCAAACGGCCATAGCTCAGAGGAACCAAAACTCCAACCGCAAACATCCTCGCATTCCGGGCCTCCTCCTCGTCGCAGGGTATGTTGACAAAGGCGCTGAGTCCGGCATGGGCGCTATCGTGGACGAAGTATATGAGGTCTTCAGAGACGGTATGTAGACCTGAAGGAAGAGATTTGTATTCGACGAGGCCTTCGAGGTCAATGCCTGGGGCATTCTGTTTCCAGAGAATTGTGTATCCGGCCTTGACGTCGAAGTGAATGAGGAAGAGAGCGTCGATGGGAGGACGGTCGAGAGGCTGGTTGGGAGGCATGCGGACGGAAAGAGAAGGTTGTCCTCGGCGAGAGGAAGCCATGGCGATTGATTATTGGGAGACGCGCATCATATGTTGACTCGATGAATCAAGGTAGCAAGCGCCTATCGCGAGCTTGTGAGGGGAAACGGGGTTGGCGAGGCCGTCAGAGAGAGAGAAGAGATAAGTGAGCGCAGCCAGCGAATTGGAGCAGGCAAGTTGAAGGCTCTGAATTGGAAGCAGCTACAGATCTGACGAGCCTAACGTTAGGCTCTAGTAACTGAGAGATTGTCACAGCAGGTGAAATGGGGTTGCAGTGGGATGAAGTTGATGATGGGCGTGGTTACATTAGGTAGCTCTAAGCTAGCCCGTATCTTACCTTACCTTATCCGTACTTAGCTATCTCAGCCGGGAGAGGACCCGGCAACGCACGTGATGCACTACAAGCATGAAGGCTTGAGGTAACAATATTTCGAGATTTCACTCGGTTTTCCATTATATTCGGTAACCTTAGAGAACCTCTGTCAACCTTAGTGCTTGGATGGCCAATCAATCAATCTACCTGCATAGTTCACGCGTCCCGGACTCGGCTGGTACTGTACTACACTCAGAAAAGAGGGAGGGCGTCTCCAAGTGTGCTCGGACGGTCCCGTGATGTTGGATTCAAACCAAGACACTACCTCATTTGAACAAACCTGCACAGCCAAGAAAAAGGTACAGGTAGGATCTACGAACTTGGGTATCCCCTTTCCCCCAAGGGTCTATCTCACTTTGTAGGATGTTCTATAGCTGTTGCCTGAAGCGCCGATCGTAAGCATAGACATATGGTCAAAAGAGACCTGAGTGTTCTAGGCATATAAATAAACGAACAGCTTAATGAGCTGATTGTGACCAGACAAAACTATCTCAGGGGCCATCAAACTTTTAGGCTTCAGCAGCCGGGGCGGTTTCTCGTCGTGTTGGTGCCTCAGTGGATCTGGTCTGTTGGGTAATAAAAGATCAGCAAATCATCACCAAAAAATAATCCAGATCATGATGTAAAAGAAAGGTTTCAGAGGGAGTCGAACCCTCGCTGGCGGAATCAGAATCCGCAGTCATACCGTTAGACCATGAAACCTAGTCGGTTAACTCCGGCTATCATAAACCGTATTATGACTCCCAATATTCATATTAGCCACCGATAATCTTTTAACAGAAATACCACAGCACCTACGTGGACGGTTATGATTGCAGATTTTAATGATGACCATGGCAGGGACTTGAACCGGGATTTTATAAGTTGAAAATGATTAACAGACTAATTCTTCTATAGGCCGAGTATGGATATGTGAAAGAAGCCGAAGAACTATCCTAGAAATGTCGAAGAAGGTAGAGAACTCTGGAAGACCTGGAAGATACCAAGAGCTCCTAGAAATAGACCTTGAAAGAAATGTCTCCGTCGTGGTCGAAAAGATAAACTACGAGTTTAGCTCTCTATTATTCTCTGTCGCTTAAGGGTCGCTCTCGTCAACTAGTCTTGAACTTCACTCTATGGACGGGTAATTGGGAGCCTCGGAGAATACTACGTCAGAGGGGCATAGCTCCAATGGTCCTCGTTATTAACTTACAAAGACCGTTTGCTGATAAAACTTTGTAGATTTTAATGTTTCAGTTTGCATTTTGGTTCTGTAACAGGTGCTTCCCGCACGCAGACGGAGGGAGTATACTTTTTGTGATGTAATAAGTCCTTGGTTTCTGTTCTTGCATAGGTTGAGGATATACACAATAATCTGGCTTGGTAGTTAAAAATAAAATTAAAAATCGGCGAGACGTTTATGCACTAGCCATTGGGTAACTCTGCTGAGAAAAACCGTCTCGTGCAAGTCTAGGATTAACCGGTTGATGTGTCTGTTGAGCCGTGCCTGAGTGTCCACTCTATCACGGGCGACTTACAAGTCTTCGCTGGCAAGGTAGGCAGAAACTCATCCCAAGTGATTTGCACTGGTACTGACTGTTGGCAGCTACGATGAAAACTGGACAATCTATGCGTTGAAGGCCAAATAACCAATATCGAGTATCTGCATCTAAATACGAATTTAAGTAAGTGAACTGCCAGCATACCGGTATTTCATGTAAAAGTGAAATTCAGGACCACCTTATGACAAAGCTTCAGCCGAGGTTTAAGATACAACATCATAGTAATCAGGCGTATTCTAATGGGACAAGAGAATGATACGACGGCAAGTCTACGAGAATAATCTGGAGATAACACATGTCTGTCTTTATTATTATGTAGCCAAAGAGGATGCTACTTTACCGGTTTCGGACGTAAGCCCCCCGGCTGACTCAACATCCATGCCTGCTCATCCTCATCCTCATCCTCGGCGCCAACCTGACTTTCACAAGCCATCCATCAAAAGACAAACTCCCCTGTACCTGTGACATCACATCCCAACCAATCACAGACCACCAATCACGACGTTCCCGTCCCGTGCGTGGGTGTGTGCAAGCGGCCGTTTTCTTTTCTTTTCTTTTTAACTTATTTATTAGTCGCCAGTTTTTTCCCACCATCTTTTGATATTCATGGCCTTGTGATGGATGATATTTCCCTCACTCCTTCTGCTCTATATACCTACCTACGTGTATGATTACCATGTCAGCTTACTGAAGCTTACAAGTGGCAGACTCTTGTCAGTCTCATCAATCTCTACGCCGGGTCGTATGTAGGTAGG
>JABCKB010000162.1:0-37215 GCA_013184455.1 Fusarium continuum | reverse complement strand
ACCAACCCCCCCCCGCCAAATCCTCCCCCAGCTGACCCTACGGAGTACCTCTACCTACTTGAACCTCTACCTCAACCTCGACCTCACCTGTCTCACTATACACCGGCTATCCAGTCCTCAACTATAGACAGTCGCCCACCATGTCGCTCTCCAACGTCCTCACCTACTTCCTCCTCGGCTACGCCGCCCTCACCATCTTCTTCTACGCCATGTCCCTCGTCGTTCCCAAGGCCGCCTTCGCCGCCCGCGTCCTCGCCTCCTACATCTCTCTGCTGATATGCGCCGCCTACGGTGTCTTTGCCTCCATCTTCCTCACCCTTGTTGGCAAGCAGCAGATCGCCCAATGGGCCGCCGGTCGTGCCTTTCACTATCTCATGCTCTTCACCACCGGCATCGAGTTTGTTGTTGAAGACCCAGACAACGTCCTCGGCACCACGCGCCCCGCCGTCTTTGTCGGCAACCACCAAACGGAGCTCGATGTTCTCATGCTCGGCAGGATGTTTCCCAAGTACTGCAGCGTTACCGCAAAGGCGTCTCTCAAGAAGGTGCCCTTCCTCGGCTGGTTCATGTCCCTGAGCGGCTCCATCTTTATCGATCGCAAGAATAGCAAGGATGCCCGCGAGGCCATGAAGGGCGCCGCCGGCGAGATCCAGTCCAAGCGACAGAGCGTCTATATGTTCCCAGAGGGCACTCGAAGCTACGCCAAGGAGCCCATGCTGCTGCCCTTCAAGAAGGGTGCCTTCCATCTTGCCGTCCAGGCCGGCGTGCCCATTGTGCCCTGCGTTGTCGCAAACTACAGCCATGTGCTCTACCCAAAGACCTTCACCTTCAAGTCTGGAAAGATTCCCGTAAAGGGTACGTATATCAATGTTGTTGAGCCCTGCCACGTAGTTAATCGTGTATAGTTCTCAAGCCTATTCCCACAGAGGGTCTGTCCCCCTCCGACGTCGACGAGCTCACCCGCACAACGCGCGAACTCATGCTCAATGAGCTCGTCACCATCACAGCAAAGGTCCGCGGACAGCCCATTGCCGTGCCAGCTTCGATCACCGACTCAATAACCGGCAAGAGTTCTGCCATCGACACCAACGGGTCCGCGCATTAGACCCCTATATAAAATGCAGTTATGTAGCAAATATGTCAAAAAAAATCTTTAAGGAGAAGGATTGGAGAGCATTGTGTCGGATTCAAGGAAGAGGAGTTTGCCAAACGGGGAGTCACGTCGGATGCAAAGACTTGAGACAGCCTTTTGATACCCCCATAGACGCATGAGGCGGCTCGTGCTCGTTTTGGGCCTGAGCAGAGCTGGACTGCTTTTTGTTTACTGTTTCTGGTTTTGTTACTCTGGAGCTTGCTGGCTGGCTGGCTGATTTGTGCTGGGTTTGTTTTTACTTATCAAGGCGGGCTGAGATGTGTTAAAAGATTTTGTAGCACGACGGAATGAATAGACGTGCGCATACGGAGTGGAGTATATGGCCAATTTCTCTCGACATCATCACCTTTTCAAAATAACCAGTCTGCTCCGAAATCGTACAAACCTTCTGCAATATTTGCGCACATCTCGTGCTTCACTTGATATCATCTATCAACAGCTACACACACACTCTCTCTCTCTGAAGGAAAAAAAAAAACCGGAGGATCAGAAACGAGATTCAACTCCTAGATCGCCAGATCCGCCTTATATCCCGCCATGCACCAAAACCAACCCGTTACAAGGAAATGCCGCTACACAGAATGAAATCATCACAAGAAGCTACAACAAACGTCCCCACAAGCTTACTCTCTAAGTGCTTGCAGTGCCTGCGTCAATGATACAACCCTCAAGCTTCGTCCTCTCCTCGGTGTGCCCAGAGCAGCTGAGTTGCTGTGAGTTGCCGTAGGGCTCAAGCTGTCCCGCCAGAAGCGGAAGACGCGCTTCAGATCCCGGGGAATACCCTCAAGCACAACAGTTGAGATGGGCACAAAGGGGCGGTCCTCCATGCCTGCAGCTAGAATAGCATATTCTTGGGCAAAGTCAAGAGCGTTGCGGAAGGACGAATATCGGGACTGAGCACGAGCGCCAACAATGACGTACATCTCAAAGAAAGCGTCAAGAACATAAATGTGCTCAGGAGAGAGGTCGTGTTGGTTGAAGGGAGCGATCTCAAAGACCTGATGTTCGTTAGTATGATTGCGAGAATCATTACACGATAAACATACCTGTTGCCGTGTATCTGCATCCGAGCAGAAAAGTCTGCTGCAGTACTTAGCGTAGTTGGGCTTGAGTCTCCAATGATCAGCCGAATGGGGCTTTGATCCCCCCTCAAAGAGTTCCCAGAATGATGCGGACTCATCACCATCGTCCGCCTCGATTAACTCTCCAGTGAGCGTGAGCTCGATGCCGATGAGCTTTGCAGCGCTCAGCTCCGTCACATCGCATCCTCGTCCCTTCCAGATATAGGCCTTACCCTGACTGGCGATGACATACACGAACCCTGCACATAGGCTAGATGGACTAAAGTCACACTCATCAAAGGCGACCTGGCCCTGATAGCGCCGGCCGCAGAGCATGTTGGGTGCCAGCGAGTCGTACTTGTTACTCGAGCCCCGTCGGATAAGTACAATACCACCGAGAGCCTGCAGGAATTCTGTCGTCTCCTTGCCCTGCTGCATCTTGACCAGCTTGCCGCCCAATGCTTTGGCTTCTTTCTGGACAAAGAGAAGAGCATCGTCGGCCGCAGACTCGGGCACCTGATCGCCAACCCAGAAATAAACCTCCAATCGCTTCCATCCAGCCTCATTTGTGAAGCTGTGTGGAGCAATGTACATCTCTCGCTCAAACAATGTCCGCTCATAGTGAGACGCCACTGGTGACTTTCTACCCTCTGCCGAAATTTGGAACACTTGGAAACTGAGACTGTTGATCTTTACTGGGCCCAACGGAGGTCGGTTTACCAGAAGCTCTGCAGCATCCACCTTGTACTCAGTCCTCGAAGGTTTGGGCCCAAAGAAGTCACTCAGCAGACTTGCAACATCGTTTCCTTGGTTGGGTTTTGTTGATGGGGTCGCAGACGGAGTTTGTTGCGCCTTAGGGGTCTGCGGCGCTCTAGGAGTCTCAGGTTCTTTGGCAGGAGGCGTTGGTAAGTGGCGAGTGACCACACGAGATGGAGTCTTGTTAATTTGCAGCGGAGAAGAGCGTACAGGCTCAGGAAGAGGGCGAGGAGATGCTCTTGGCGGTGTCTTTACAACTGCAGGCTCTGGTTTGTCCCACGAGGGCTTTGCAGCTGGGGGTGGAGGTTGAGCAGCACCACCAAACATGGCTTTAGCGTTCTTCACTGAAACAACGGGATCGCTGTCAACCTTTGTTGGCGATGACAGCTCAGGCTCTGGTAGTGGGCGTTGGTATGTCTTGACTGGAGATCGAGAGCCAGTTCGCTGATGTGTCAACCGTACGGGCTCTTTAGCTGGCTCTGAAGTCGTGCCATTTGATAGCGCGCGGTCAGCAAAGCGAGACATGCGGTTGTCGAGCTTCTTGGGCGAGCCAGGCTGTGAAGCGGCATCGCCAGTCTTCTGGATCCTCAACGGCGAGGGATAATCGTTTGGAACAAACTCAGCCTTGGAAGACTGCTTGGGAGAAAACGAAGATGTTCGATCTTCACGAGATTGAAAGTGTCGAGGCTCATTTTCTTGTGATTTGGTGGAAGTAGGTTTTGTAGGTGTAGGCTTTCCCCGAATGGCAGCTTTGGCGGCAACTTGCTGTTGAATGGAAAAAGGAGCAGGTGACGATTCCTCAGCCTTCTCGGCTGCAGTTGTATGTTCCACGGGCTTCTCCTTAGCAGATTGAATTAGTTTTGGTGTTGTAGGCTTTGGCTTTTCTTGTACAGGCTTTGGTTCGGCTGCTGGAGCTGCAGAGGCGACTGAAGGGGCAGCTGTAGTCGGCGCCTTTCTCCTAGGACCTCGCGCTCGACCCTTTGTCATATGTGTCAGTTGCGGGCCAGGAGTGGATGGTTCTGTAGCTGTCGAGCTGGCAGGTGCTCCTTTGGAATCAGATTCCTCAGAGGCCTTGCCCCCGTTGGTAGCCATTGGGGGAGGTCCTCGTGCAAGCATACCAGCGAGGGCTGGGTTGAACCGTCCGGCGAGCTTACCTCCTACACGTCCCTGTAGCCTGGCGGGAGAGCTCGTTTCCTTGTGCAGGCCTGGCAAGGCCCGCGGCTCCTCCGGTTTCGCATCAGATTCGGTAACTACTCGCTTTAGACCCTCGTCAGCGGGTTCAGGGGCGGATTCAGGAGCGGGCTTGGGCGAAGAAGGGGTCTGGTTGGGTATCCTCTTGAGGCCTGGTGTCGGCTTGGGCGATTCTGGCTTACTCGGTGGGGTTGTTGACTTTAATTCAGCCACAGACTTTCTCTTCGCCATCTCAGCTCTTCTCGCGAGTCCCTCTGGCAATGAAGTATCGTTCGTAGGAGTGTTGCTCCTTGAGATGCCTTTGCCCTCGGCCTGAACTTTCTTAAAGTCATCCTTCTTCTTCAGGATAGCCTCTTTGAATTCATCCACTCTCTCTGTCTTCTTTGGGCCACCTGTCTGGTTAAGGGAAGCCTTGCCCTTGAGGATATTATCCTTCAGTGGATCGGGGGCCACATAGTTCTGCGTCTTGGTCCTGCGAAGAGTGCCAAAAACATTCTTGAACTCAGGCTCTTCAGTCTTTGGCGCATCCGAGCCAGTTGGCCGATGCCTTAAGGTACTGCGGAAATCTTTCTTGGGGGGTGTCTCTGGTTTAGGCTTGGGCAGAGGGGCAGCGGGGTTTACCTCTCCGGGACTTACAACCGGCTCCTCTGCCTTCTTTTCTTCCTCGGTCAGCTCAGGATCCGGCACTTGCTCAGGTTCAGGCAAGGGCTCGGGCTCAGCTGCCTTTTCCTCAGTAGGAGTTCCAGGTTCGAGCTTGGGAGCACTCTTGGAGATGCTAAGACTGGCACCGTGGCTGTAAGGTCGGTTGCCGCCTGGGGGAGGTGAGTAAATACCGCCAAGGCCAGTAGTGTTGGTCTTTGTAGCTGTTCCCATAGGAGTAGACCTCATAAGTCCTCCGATACTAACTTGATGCTTGTGAGAAGAGATAGACCCTGGGCGAGGCCGGGTTCCTTCAGCTCCAGGGACGCCACCCTTGTTCTTGTTCAACTCTGCCATCCAAGCTGGCTGAGATGAGGAGGATTTATGATGGGTCTTGGGCGACTCGGGTGGCTTGTTCAAAGCACTCTCAAGCCAGCTTGACTTTGTCGGACTCCACCTTCGAGGATCCATTGTCTTGGACGGGCTGGAAGGAACAACAGCTCCCTCTAGAGCAGTATCAATTGTAGGAGCTTTTGGTGTAGGCTCATTATCAGACTCTCCATGTCGCGACGTTGGTCGGCTTGAGCTTGGTGTAGTTGACCCAGGTGGGGCCATGCTCTGAGGTCGAGCGTTTGCAGATAGACCACCACCTTGGCTCGATTGGATCGAGTTGGCACGGGTCAAGCCAGGAGGGCTTGTGACGCTCCATCTCTTGACACTATCCGACCTCTTCATCATGGCACTCTGGACAAAGCCGCCCATGCCCTTGGTGGGTGAGTTGGATCGTGAGTTGGACCGAGCTGGAGATACACGACCTGGCGACGCGTTTGAAAAACGGTCCCCTAGGGACTTGTCGTCACCAGCTTCAAAGCCAGGAGGATTAAGCGTTGGAGGACTTGCTAACCTCATCTTAGTAGGAGTAGCAGCCTCCTCAGCAGGCGGGCTTGGCTTTGGCTGCTCAGCTGTCATGCCTGGTAGCTGTGCCTTGACAGAGGCCATATCCAAACGATCAGTGTCTTCAACCTGGTTTCGTCTGTAAGCAGCTGAGTTGGTCCCTCGATCAGCTGTTTGGCGGAACCATGAAGGGTCCTTGGAGCCAAGGCTCTGAGCAATTTGGTCCTTCGAGAAAGTCTGCTCGGTGGCTGAAGAGGGAGTAGGGGTGGAATCCTGCGACCCGATAAACGACCGCTGGGTCGCATTTTGGGTTGCCAGCATGCTCAACGGGCGGGTAGAGCCGCTGCGGGAGTTAGGCCGACGCTGCCAAGACAATGCAGGAGAACGAGTAGGTGGTGTAGTGGCAGGCTTGTTATCGACGTCAAGAGGAGCTTCGTTCTCCTTGGTGGGCGAAGAGTTAAAGTCCATTGAAGCCTTCGCCTCAGGCTCAGCTGATTGCGAGGCGGCGTCGTCCTTTGGCAAACCAGGAGACTCGAGCCTCAATGCCTCGGACAGATGTATACTGCGTCGATTCGAGCGTGGTGAGGGAGTATTCGCAGGGGAAGACTTTTGTGGTGAGATTGATCTAGCACGTTCTGTGTGGGCGGACCGCAGTTAGCAAAAAGGACACCTTCAGCAATTGTGTAATTCCGGCAATCAACAGCATCCCACGACCAAGACAGAACCATGGGGAAGTGAGTAAAATAGCAGAAGAAAAACGAAAAGTAAACATCGGATGTACAACGGAGCATGTTGCCCCGACAAAAGGGAAAGGGAGCGCCATCAATGTAACCAGCAAAGCCTCTCGGGAAAAGTCAAATAGCAGCATTGGATGGATGGAAGGTCAAGCTCTTTGTTCTTTGTTTTCTTCTCTTTTCTTCTCACCTTCACGACGGGCCTGTCTCTCTCGCTTAGCAGCCAAGTATTCTTCAAGCTCACGAGCTCGCACCTCGTCTTCTTCGATCTGTTGACCACGCAGGCGCTCGACCTGCTCGAGAAATTGGGAGACTTCGTCGGACATGGCTCTGGAGCCTTGGGGACATGACACGGAAGGGGGTGGATGTTTTAGAAGAGGACGGCGGCGGAGCAGAGAGGGGCGCGTAGAGAGTAAGCGCGAACAAATACGATGCAATCCCACGCACAAGGTTGCAGTAGGTATATAGACTGTTTTGCAATCTCCCAAAAGCTAGCCTTCTTCTTGGGTTGCTTGCTGGTGGGAAGTTGATAGTAGATGGAGACTGGGCCATCGACTGGGATGGGATGATGTCCCATAGCTGCAGGGGAAATTTCCCTTGCGTCTCTGGCATCTGATTGGCCCTTGGCCATCCCCAGGTGTGTCTCTCCCTAAAGCCCACTGTAAGAGGGGGCCGTTGAGGGTCTCTGTAACGGAAGTCTCAGGGGCACTCGCTCCCGCTGCCAGGCCGCCCGCTAGGTCTGGATGGTTTGTGCCTGACAGATTCCGACCTAAATGCGGCCAGCATTGGACCAAATATCTATTGGTAGGTAGCTACCTACATCCATTGATGCATATCAGATTAGAGCTCGATCCCATGCAAAATGTGCATGAACCAGGGCTGCATTCAAGACTCATCTTGCTTGTATCATGCAGACTCGGAGCGAAATCGAACTCAATTGAATTCATAGGTAGCCTCACATGCTGTGTTCCATGTGCGCCATAAACAAAGACCAACAAAAAACGTCATCCTTTGTTTACTTTCATCTATCATCCCCCACGGCGATCCACCGCAACAACAAAGCCCAAACCATGGCTTGAACCTTGCCACATCCTGTCCTGTCATGTTTTGTATACGTATTTTATTCATGCTTCAGACCATGCAAGAAGCTCGTCCTAGATGCTCCAGGCGATCGGAAAATTTAACGTCGTAAGCGTTGATACAACATCTGCATACGGCACTTGGTGATGCTCTCCCGTCTCGTCTCCCGTCCGGCTTGTTCCCTGCTTCTCGGCTAGACGTGGCCCGAGAAGCTTGCGTGCTGGAGAGTTTGGCGGGACGTTGCCCGGCGTAACGAGTCGATAGTATCGGGTTCCAACGTTTGGCTAGCTGCCTTATGCATATTTACTTCACGCCTTGCGGCTGACTGCTTCCAAGTTTCGTGGCAGTCCACAGTTTGAAGTGTGTTTGCTTTTGCAAAAGGACGCCTTGTTGTGAGGCCAACAGGAAATGTTGAGCTGAGCCAATGTCGTTCAGTAGAGGAACAGCCTCTTTTTTGCATCATCGACCACCCACGAGAGTCCCTCCTTGAGGTTAGTTCCAGTCATGGCGCTGCATGGCAGGATATGCCAGCGATGTGTTCGTATCGAATCTAGTTGCAACTCCTGAATCATTGGTGAGCTCATTGTTTTCATGTTCTTTGGCTTGACCATACCGAGAGGATCTCTGGTTCCGTCATGCATCCCTCAACATCTGTCTTGTTCGCAAACACAAGCAGGCTTGCCCCTGCAAGACGCTGTGATACTTGTCAGTAGCTATCCGCCCGTTGTCATGCTGTGCTGCGCACCTCTTCTAAAAGCAACCCTTGGAGCTCGTCTCTGCAGTCTTGGATGCGTATACGGTCCGTTGCGTCGACAACCCATATCAACGCATCTGTCTTTTCGAAGTAGTTTCTCCAGTATGATCGCAGCGTCTTCTGGCCACCCACGTCCCCTAGAGAGTCAGCTTATATCACTCTGAGACTCAAGACCAGGTGAGAGACACACATATGTTTAGTTTGTACCTGTATTAAAATCGTCAGCGGTGTTTTGGTTTCAAATACCTTGCTTCTTACCCCTCGTAGTCAATCGTCTTGATGATGAAACCCAGCGTCGGGCTTACGGCGTTGACATCCTCTCCCATAACCTTCTTCACAATGGTAGTCTTTCCTGCATTGTCGAGTCCACTACGATGTGTCAGAAATCTACTCCTGGTTGACGTAGACCAGCTTCGTACTCACAGCATCAGGATTCGCATCTCCTTGTCCTTGAGTCGAGCTTTTCGCAGAATTGACAGCATTTCGATTGCCAAGGTACAATATTAGAAACAAGTGAAATAAAAAGGTTAAAACCTCGAATTGGTTCCTGTCAACGGTTATGTCGGCTGAGATGGACTTTTCTTGGTCATCGGTATATTGTGTAACTACCAATGTCGTTGAACTCAGGTGCCTGCGGCTCCCACTGCTCCACGTGATTGGTGTTCGCTTGAGCAATTTCGCCCTCCGTCTATTTTACTGTTCTCACTCAACATTCTTCTGTCTCTCATGATCATTAAGTATTTCTCTCTGTTCCCTGGCATGGATTATCTTACACGCTTTCATTTTCCGAACAGTAAACCCAAAATCGATCCTCCCTCGGAGCCAACATACAGTGAGCAATAGGTACTAACAAAGACCAGGGGCTCAACGGCCTGCACGTCAAACATACGAGTCCCATCCATTTCTCATTATATCGCCCTCATCTCTCATCAGAGTCATGATCCTTTCAATCCTCCACGATTTCGGCTACTGAACGCGCCTGGAGTTCCCACACCACTAAATCTTTCCAGATGCCTGACTGATGTCCATGCTTGACAGCCTCTTTGAAGTATGCTACCCGCTGAAAGTCGAATTTCTCAAGCAAGCGTGAAATCCCTTCGATTCTAGGGTCTTGACTTCCAGTGAAGAAGGTATCGATATAGAGTCTGTTGTACTTGCGGTGATTATGTGCAGATATGTACTCGTATGTCTTTCGAGCCTCCGAGCAATCCCATGTGTAGTCAACAAGGCTGCGATGGTAAATGGCCACACACAACAGAATCCTGTCCAGAAGAGCCGAGCCCACTAGCTTTCTACGATGGTTGGGATGAACAACAAGTTTGATCTGGCCTGAAAATCGGGAGCCGGGACATGCAGAGCCCAGGAATCCTTGGCGCGGATCGGTAACGAAGGCGAAGCCGAGAATACTTGGAGACTGCGATGGCTCACGAGACTTCTTGAACTTGAGAAACTCTTGGTACTCTTTCTCTTCGGCCTTGGTCCATCCAGAACGGTTGGGTATTTGGTGGGGTGAGGGGATGGCGACAATGAAGGGTCGATGTTTCGAAAGGCAAGTATTGTAAAGGGTTGCGATGTGACCAGGCTCGACTTTGGACAGAAATATCTGCGAGTCTTGTCCTTGCTGCATCTCCAAGTTTATGATATCTGCAATGCCTCGAAAGTCCCCTGTCTCCGCCGGTCGAAGAGTGCAAGCAGCATCAGGCCATGGCTCTTCCTCAAAAGTCTGATTGGCGTATTTTTGTTCTTGCTCTAAGCGTTCAATTTCTTCCCTCGCAGCTTTTCGACGAGCAATCTCACGGGTGATGTAACCTTCCGAAGTCGTGTTCATTCGACGCCAGTTGAGCTGGGCGCTATCATGGGTGTGGTTATCAATTCCGTCTCTCTGTATCTTGATGTATCGGACTGGAGGAACGAGTTTGCCGGTAGCAGGGTCGATATCGCAATCGTCGATGCGAGGGTCTCGATCCCGAGTAAGATTGATCACGGGATAGTTTTCCTTGTCTGTTTCCCATTGACGGACCACTGCAGCCGCAGCCTCTTGAGAATTAGGACCAACGCCGTCTACAGCCGTTCCTTCGCCTGGTCCCCAGCCATCCTTTTCGTCAATCTGCTGTGATTCATACTCGTCTAGCGGGACAGGGCAACCACTTAAGGCCAAAGACGCGCTGCTGAATGAAGACTGACGCTGCGTTACTGAGGCAGATCTAGCAGGTTGAATAAGATGGAGTGGTGCTGGCGAGGGAGCAACTTGTATGTCTGTCGAAGGACTTGAGAGTATCGGCTCCTTGGGTGAGTTCCACGTGCCTGCGGAGCTCTGCTCGTAGTCCGCCGTCGCTTGAGAGCCGGCCTTAGCTAGCCCTTGCTGAGGTGTAGACCGGGCTGCTTCGGCAGGGGTTCTTTGGGACTCTAGCAATCGATCCTTCAGAACATCTCTAGGTAGAAGCTGGGGAGTGGAAGCTATCGCCCGGAAACGCTGCAGCGATTTGGAGACGTTGGATGATGGAGTATTCTCGCGCACCTTGCTGTTTTGACTGCTGGGAGCCCACGACATGGTGCATCGAGTTTGCTGCAGTTATTCTATCAGCACACATGAGTGAAGAGAGGAAATCCTAAGTATGAAGTCGAACCTGTATACAGTTGGGCGATCCAGGCGTGTACACTCCCTGGAGTCCAGATAACAGCAGAACAAGGAACGCAGGAATGCGGCAGAGAAAGAATAGAGAGTAGATAAGAAGGACTTGTGAAAAGGGGGAAAGCGAAAAGAATTCCCATGCGCTTTTGCAGTTGATGAGGTAAATACGCAGGCGGGTGGTAGAGGTAAGCAAAGAAACGCCTGCCTTCGTTTACTCAGTGCAAGATTGAAGAAGTGGAAGAAAAGTCGAGCGCCCGTTTTACTGTGAACTGCAATAAAGAAGCCTGAGCACAGTGAATCACAGCATGTAGTATAAGCCCTGGGTTTCAGGCATTCAGGGCAGGAGTGTCGGTTGCCAGCTGCCAGGCGGTGACAGCTTCTAGAATGAATTTCCGAATTTCCCTGCGGCTTTGGAGAGAGAGATTGGTATATGCAACGAGGCTAGTGGCATTATGGGTTACCACAGGAGGGAGACAAATGAGAGATAACAATAGTGTATTGGTTACGGGTGAGTGCATATGTGATGTGTGGCTGGATAGTCGACGACAATCCTAATTGTCTTCGATATCAGCCAGGCTGAGTTAGTATCAACAATAAACATGCACACGTTTTATGAGTATAAGTAACGCGTAAGAATAGATTTTGATTGACAAAAGAAATTGATTTCGCTGTGATGTGCCACGTCCTATGTGTTCCCAGGGTATATCCAAAGCTTACATACCAAATATCAAACCAAACTCCCAAATACAAAGCAAAATTCATACATCTATTCTTCGTCCATATCCTCAAGCAGCCGTTCCCTATCCTCGCGCAACTGATCCCAGAGGCTCTTACTACGCTGGTTATGAGTCGATGCATGCGATGATCGAGACGAAGACCTGCTTCGGCCGCCATTGTGGGCCTGGTCCAAAGGATCCTGAGCTCGGTAGAATCTATCACGCTGAGGGGAGGAAGCCAAGTTCTCCTGTGAGCGGCGGAAGCCAGGGTGCGCAGAGTATACGCTTGAAGCCGCTGCAATCGAGTAGGTGTCTGCATCGCGATGAGTCTCTGCCTGTGTTGCCCTAGGAGTTGCCGGTCCATCAGTTTCAGCCTCAACGTTCGTCGGGAACCCCCATTTCTTGCAGAACTCGAAGTGTGCTTGGTTGTCAGCGAACGTAGTATTGATCGAGTCCACGTCGTTGTTCTGTAGCACAACAGTATCGCGGCGTAAAGGTTCGCCTCCAACCACAGATGCTGGTGGTGAGAAAACGGAGACGGGCTCCCAGATAGAATGTGCACTGCTATCACCAGACGTACTCTGGGGTGGGCTAGGCACTCGCTGAGGCTCTCGGTTGAAACTGAGTGGCGGTGACACACCACTTTGTCTCCTAGAAGTAGAAGTTTTGCCGTTCTGCCGTTCTGGCTCAAAGTCTCTCTGCACCCGATCATCCATCGACATGCCCACGACACTCTGTGCGTAGTCGCTAAAAGCAGGGTGCATGTCGTGTTCAAAGAGTTGTCGTCGCTTTTCGGCAGTGAGGCCTTGCTGCTGCATCTGACAGTCCATCCAAATCGATGCTTGGCAATCCTCATCATCCTCCATCCAACCTTGCATGTCTTCTGCTTGAGGTTGTACGGAATAGTGGCTTGGTTCTGGGCGAAGGTGCCGACATCCTCCTTCTTGACTGTTGTCGCTGCTATAGCTTTGTCGTGGGCACTGCCCGTGTGATGTTCTTCGCTCGTGTTTTCCACGCCCATGCCTTTCCTCCTCTCTCTCTCCCCTTCTCGATCGTCGGTGGCGGCTTGATCCAGACAACGTTCCGGACGGGGTACCAGATTGGGGGCGCCCCTGCTTCAGACACTTGACAATATCCAACAGTTTATCGAGTTCTTCGCCCATTTCGATGCTCGCTGTGAGAACGGTCCTGCGACAGTCAGCATCAAAATGCCCAATCCAAGACTCTACCAGTCGAAGTAATCTTGGGCCTTTGCCCCCAGGTCGTTCGAGATGGCGTTCGCGGCGCGAAATCATGCATGCTCGCAAGTCGCTGAGCACCTGAGGCCTGCCACCAATGACCGACATGATGCAAGCCTCGCACTTGCTCCTGACTTTGAGGTCAGTAGGTGAAGCGCGTTCATAGCCAAATGTGGCATTGAACGCATCGCGACCGATCCAAAGCCCAGTCACAGCGTCGATACGATCGAGCCATGCGATGACGGTGTTGGGGAAGGCGATACGCTGTCGCCAGGTGCGCAAAATATGAATACGCTCGGTGCACTCGGCGATGACAAGGAGCATGAGCCGCCGTATCAACTTAGGCTCGAGGCCATAGTGAGCAGAACAAAGGCAAGCTGTGGGCATGCCATCGGCCACATGCTTCAGGGTGAGGCTCTCGATACAAGCAGATAGACGGTCCAAGAGCTTTTTCGAGCGACGGTTGGACTTGTCGAGAGTGGTTATGCGAGCTTGCTGGTCCAGCAGCCAGTCTTTATCTGGCACCGCTACATTGACTCCTGGGTCCATCCATAATAGGTCCGTAAGTTGGTCAAGTTGGCGAGGTGAGATATCACGAAGCCGATAGCTCTCAGTCTCCTCGTCGGAATCATGGTTTGTACGACGATGTGCCATGATGGATACGGATTGGCAGTTGAAGATTCAGGTCAAGTTCGACAAGAATATCAAAGCAAACAAAATCGCTATGACTACCGAATTAATTTGTACTCTGCGACGTAAATGTTCAAGGTAATTCTCCTCAAGTGATCAATGTCTTCCAGAGAATAGTTCCAAGGTGAAATCGCTGATCTTTCTGTGTTGTTGTCTTGCCCTTCTATCTCCCGCAACCAAGGTTTTGTTTTATATCCGAGAATTGTAGATAGAGTCCATGAACATGCATAATAGATGAGCAGAACCTTCTGCGGGTTTCATCTGGCCAGTGTACATGGCCATGGTGAACAACTTGCAGCAGCCTAGTTCTTCGACATGTCAGGCGCCTGTTCGTTGAAGGGAAAGGCCGTTCTTTTCATGCTTTGAGCTTTGTGCGAACAAGTAAGTTGTTAACGCGATGTATACCCTCTAAGCTGTTAGCAGGGGACTGGAAACTTCGTAATGCTGTTCCACACACCTCCCTATAGCATTCCAAGAATAGATCTGGTGAAGAACAAGAACCAAGGTGTGAAGTAACAGCTCAAAGAAGGAGGCAGAGACTATCCGCAAAAGAGGGCAATGAATGAGCGGATCTGCCAGTCGTCCGATCGTGGTGAAGCATGCTTCTCGTGGAACATTTGTCCGATTTTATTTGTTCTGACAAAGGGAACGAGATGAACAGTATGGTTGTTCACATATTGCAGGAGCCAAATGAGCTCATCAACGCCTTCCATCGAAATGCACCAGTCCTTCCAGTCGTAGCGTTGCGTAAGGTACAAACCGCCAGCGATAACTCCCAGTATAAACAGAAAAGGTGACGAGGGCTGTAGCACTAGAATACAATAGCAAAATCGGATTGGCATCAGACAGTCCTCTCTTTCGTTGATACCTATCCCTTCATCGCAACGCCTTGGGAAACCAGAACTCCTTGATCATGCTCGTATGTCGTTAGTAGGGTATCAGACTTGTGTCATCAACTTCGGACATATTGATGCCTCGAGGCCTGTTGTTCCATCCGTATCCGCTCCAGACGGATTTTAGCCGCCTCAGTACCATCGTCAGGCTGGGCCATCTCTTTGAGCCAAGGATGCTGCAGAGCCTGCTTCGCAGTGATGCGATGAGCAGGATCATACACAAAAATCTTCTTGAGCAGATCGACAAAGTTCTTGAGGAAAGTGTTATTTCCAGGAATGATTTGCTATTCTCTATATTAGCCTGGGCCACAGCAGATTGGGGCAGAAGCCTGCTTACATCAAGGTGCTTCATCGCCTTCACGAAGCGACGGGAGCCGCGAGTTGTGTCTTGTGTAGGATAGTCGAGCTTAAGTCGTTTAAAATACCTGTAGAGTGTGAGTATGTGAACCAGTTGGGCTTCAAAGGACGGACTAACTTGGAAGCGGCGTTGCCACCATTTCGGGTCGACATCTTGTTGACAGCCTGGACGAGGTGGCTGTCGATTCGTGATCCAACAACTGCCTCCATCATAGCCAGGTGTTCAAGGTTGTCGTGGGTCTGGAAGAGAGCATCACCCGTAAAGAACTCAACAAGGATACATCCTATACTCCAAATATCGCAAGGGAATGACCATCCGAGACCCAAGATAATCTCTGGAGCACGGTAGTGGCGTGTCGAAACCACGGAGGAGTGGTACTCGTCTTGAAATGTGGCAGAGCCAAAATCAATCAGCCGAATCTCGGTGTCCAGTAGAACACGGCGTTGCGTAGCTTGGCGGTTGATGGTGGTAGAGGAAGAAGGGATTTTACGGTTGTAGGTGAATGTCTGGTACGAGTGGTCGCAGAGCAGAATATTCTCGGGTTTGAGATCAGTATGGATCAAGTTGAGGTCATGAAGAACTAGAGCAAGTCAGTGCGGTGAAAGCGGAGCTTATCCGTTTGTACTTACAAGCAACACTGGTGAAAAGCTGCCGGGCGAAACTTTGAATCTGACTGTTGGGGAAAGGGACGAAGCCGTTGCCCTTAAGAAAATCGAAGACGCTTTGGTCAAGAAGGTCCATGACGATGCAAATGTGACCCCGATAATCGAAGCAATCTCGAAGATGGATGCATCGATTACGGTTCTCCTCGTCATTTCGTTTGAGAGTTTCAAGAACGCGAAGTTCAATCCTTGAAGCGTCTCTATACTTTTGTACTGATCGGATGATTTTAACGGCCACGGCTTTGTTGCGTCTTCGGTCGCGGGCTTCAACGACTTTGCCGAAGGTTCCCTGGCCCAGAAGGCGAACGATTTGGTCTATGAAGTCAATTAGAGAGGTGCATGGAAATGAGAAAGTTAATTATAACTTACATTTTTCAGTGAGTTCAGCATCGGGAACAACAATGTAATGGCCATCGTCATCATCGACCTTGACGTTCTTGTTGTAGTGTCGCTATCGAGTTTTGTGAGTAAATGCCGTCGCTATAATTCTTGGAATAATGTGGAGAAAAAACTCACGTCATGGATAACCTGAACATTAACCTCGCCAGCCTTCTTGGGAGGGTAAGGTGGAGGCTTGTATGTGAAGAAATCTCCAAGGCCGTCTACGTCTCGACGTTTGGCTTCATTAGCCACCTGCTGCCGAGTACGCTTTCGCTTGAGGGGTGCCTGGATCTCCTCGTACTGGCCGTTGGACGAGAGGGAGGTTGGAGCAGTAGTGTTGATTGCAGAATTGGTGCGATCGCTACTAGAATTAGACGAGCCCGCTGGTGTAGATGTTTGCAGCGGAGTATTGTTTTGTGATTCCAGGTATTTGATATGGTATCCTGCAGCCTGGACAGTGCCAGATTCTTCTTCTCGTCTCCTCTTCTTTGCCACCTGACGGTTTGCGTTATCGTTGGGCGCGGCAGCAGTGCCACTCGTAATCTTTCGGCCAGTGTTGGCTTCAGGCTCAGGGGTGTCATCAATGACAATAATTTCTTTTGGAAGACCATTTTTGTAGAAGCTGTTCCAGTCAGGCTCTCGGGAGCGTCGACGCTTTCTCGAGGGCTGCTCCGCGAGGGAAGCAGGGGCAGGCTCGGGCATGGCTCCAGTTGAATAATTCGCGTCGTTACGCGGACTGGGTTCTTGGGCGTGGTGTGCAGAGCGAGAAGTCGACGAGTGTGTCAGGCCTATTCCATTCGAGCCTGTTGATGAATATGCCAAAGGCGAGAGCTGGTACGGGGGAGGCAGAATGGCACTGTGAGAGGGCGAGACGGCCGAGGAAACCGGAGGCGGTAGGATGTTTTGGTTCGAGGCAGCAGATCGGTAGCTAGCGCTGGGGTTTGGCTGATAGGTTTGATGATGTGTGTGCGAATGGGTGTATGATGGCGGATAATGGTGAGGATGGTAATGTGGAAGCGTGGCCGTGGCCGTGGTAGGTGTTGACATGGTGAGGGAAGCCAAAGCCGCCCAGGGCTAAGATATAGAAGCAGTGATCACGAAAAACAAAAACGAGATATATGCGAATGTGCCGTATCGAACGGTACAGTAGACCGAACAAATCGTCGAGTCGATTCGAATATGAAGGCTCTCTCCAAGATCATGTATGTACGAGTGCGTCGTGGGTGAAGAGGAGGAGAAACGCCGATGAGCGAAGAGAGGCGAGATGGAACGGGAACTGGGGAGAAGGGGCGTTCCCTTAGTGGTTTGGTGTACTGTACGATGTGTGGTGGTGAGGGTGGAGGTGCGGGAGCCCGAGTGAGAGAGAAGGCACCTCGTCAAGCGAGAGCAGGAATTGTTCAGTGGTGGCTAGTGAGGGTACAGCGGTCTCGGTGTGTGATAGGGGATGTGCTCAGTGGATAAACACCTAAAGGGCCACTGTGGGCGGGTCCTGCTCGTAGGAGAGATAGGTCTTGTGCTGCGCTTCGCAGTCCCAGCTCATCTCAGCCTATCATTCAATTCCTGTTTTTCCCTCAAGGACTGAGTGTGGAGATAAATGGAAGAGGCAAGGGCAATAGCCAAAAAGAAAGTGAGAGTCGGTTGAGTGGAGTGATTTCACAAATCTACCCAAGCCCGGTTGAAGGCGTCACGGGCATCTACTTGTCTTGGGAAAAAGCGTTGGCTAAAGTTACCTACGACTGGGTAGTCGGGGGGAGCACGGGGAGGTGACGGGACGGACTAGAGGGGATCCATCATGGGCGACGTTGGTCCAGATAAAGATTCGTCCTTGTGTACATTCTCCACGGCGGTGACGTTGAGTGGCAGCAAGTATTTTTGGCGTCATCTTCAACAGTCCCTTGAGGAGTGGATTTGTCACGCAGCTTGTGTTGTGTTCGTTGGCCTCTCCTCCGGCCTCCTCCTCTCGGGTTACGATTTTGGGGTCAAGAAGAGGTGGAACTCCAATGGAACTACACAAAAAGATACAGAGGTACCTACTTTGTTTGGACTGTGGCGTCGCGATCCGGCAGTGGACAGGGCACTGCAGGGCAGCATGGCAACCAAGAAAACCAGGGTCCATTGCTTGCAGGGCTTGAGAGAAAGGGTAGTTATTGTTTTGGGGAAGATGGCCGAGTGAGGTGAGGGAAAAGAGCTAGAGGCCCAGTATTATTAAGGGCACTGAAGCAGAGCAACGCCTGTGGGTTTTTGGGCTGTGGGCAGTAGAGTAACGATCGCACTGCCGCAGGAAACGCTGAGGTGCATATCTAGACTTTGGGATAGATCCATCTAATTCGACCTTGTAGGGGTATCCCATTGATGAAACCAAATCAAGGACAATCTGGGTTCTGGAGTAGGTACACTCGAAGTTGTAATATCGCTTGATGGCCCTGGGCTGTCTTGCTCTAAATAAATCTAACATTTTAAACAAATGGGAGAACGAGCAGGGACTATGGAACGTGTGACGTGACTGATGGTAGGTACATAAAGACAGGAAGGGTGAAAACAGAGACCTACGCTCACCATTGATCTGAATATCGGCGCATCTATCAGCATTCCAAGACAGTTAAATATTCAGTTAGGCTTAGTTCTCTACCATTGACTAGCTTGCCATATTATTGTCCGATCTCAGCCTGGGCACTTGTCATGTCATGATGGAAGGGTGAGGGTGACCTGAAAGATTGGAAGGAGGACCTGTGCGACGAATGCTGAAGGTACAATCAATATGTTGGCCCACAAGTATAATCCCCACATCATCCGATCGACTTAGCCCTCTTCTGCACGCCATAGTACCTCCTAGGTTTCATGACAGGAGTACCAAACGCTCAATACCGACTCTTCAGGCTGCCCGTCTGCCCCGGGCCAACCTGAGGAAGAAATGATTGTGCCTTTACCATGACCTGGATATTTCAGCACTGCTTGAGGGACAACCCTTTTTTTATCATTCTTGACCTTCAAATTCCACATTTGCTCCTCTTAACTGAACCAATGATCCGCGGAACAAGAAGCTGTCGGCAAGATTACGATGCAAGATATGTCGGATACATCATAAATGGACCATCCGCAGGGCAGCCATAAACACGACCAGCATGTACACTGGGTATTAATCTCCAATGAAAGCGTGAACGGCTACCTCTGCGTCTTTGCATACTAACAATAGGTATTTGGATTCTTCCCACATGGCGCCGGGAACAGCAGAGCCTTTACAGTTAAGTCAGGGACGCATTGCAAATACGCTTCGATTCGCCCGTTGGTGCCTCTACCGCTCTAAAGAGAGTTTCGACTTTGATTGTCTGGACGAGTCTAGTCTAGCTAGGTTCCTACTACCTACTCAAGAGCATCAGATCTGGTACGCAGTTTGCCCCAGGGCAAGGTGACGCTGGTTGTGGGCCTCCTAGCCAACCTTCGACCCTCTGGTAACCCCGTGCCTTTCACGTTAGGTGCAGTCCTGAATCACTCGTTCTTCGGTCACACTTCACGTCGAATGAATAAACACCCGAGGGAAAGGGGTCTGGAATCGTAGACTAACAAGCTACAGTATGGTTGATTGTGTTAGTGGCCACTTCCCCTATTTTCAAGCTCAGCCTTTTTCCATGTATGCCCGCTGTGGCTATGGGAGTGAACTGTCAAAACTGTCCGCCGTGTCAGCCTTCGAGACCCCGGACAGCAAGGGGACCCCACACTTACACACACAGAGGGATGCCACCAATTCTGTCTCGAAGCATTCCGGGCCTGCGGCCGTTGCAGTTCCAGAGCCTCTCTGCACCACGCTTCGGCACGACAGTCACTGGTCAGTGGGCTCTGTCCTGTTCGGGCTTTTGCTGACCCCCCAATCTCTTGGACTGATAAGAGGCTCAGTCAGCTCACGCCCTCCGACATCATTCGTCGCAGCCATGGCTAGGTGGACAGACGAGCTGTGCCAACCGCATCCCAAGAGCATCTGATACAACACAACACCAGCACGACTCACAATAGGTAATTCTTGAAGCCCTGTTACAGTCCGAGTTGCTTTGAAAACACGCATGACTTGGCTGGTCTTGCTGTTGATCTATGGGTGCAAGATAAGTACATACAGTAAGAACCTGCCAATATTATTCACACGCACCTACGCACGCGCACTCGCCCACTCACCCTCTCTCGCGGCACATGCCCGCCTCCCGCCTCGGCGATTGATCCCTGCATCCGCCTGTCGTTAAAAACCCCCCAGCCTCAGCAGTGTTTGACATGAGCCCTCTACCGCAAAATTCAACTTTGTTCAAGCCCCCAGGTTTTGTTTGATTCTGGGGCCGAAAAGAGCCTTGTGAATTTACGATTTCTCCCGCACTTCTACGGACGCATTTTGCCCTTGGGAGTCTGTTAATGTCTGTTCTCTGTCTCTGTAGACAAACAGTACGCATTCGTGTTCAGTACAGTGAGCTTTTGCAGCCAGTTACAACCTCGGTGGAGGATATTCCCTGCTTTTGACTCTGCTCAAGAGCACCCCGCTGCGCGCTACGGCCAAGTGATGGGGGTCGTTAATTTACGATTTCTTGTTGGCTGGCTCTCGTTGTCACTTGTTGGGCCAGTCGGCCCTGAAGTCGGTGCACACATTCGTCTATCAGTGCTGAACAGTGCGTTCCATCGCTTACGGGCGTGATGCCCTGACATTCGTAGTTCTACTACGCTGAGCCGGGACACACGGTACTCGATCGCATCCTCTTGATCGACTGCGCGATGAGTTCGGCTCAGCTCATCAGCTCATCAACTCAGACAGCGCAAAATGCTTTGAACTCGGGGGGTTCCAACTTCGCCTTGTCTTACCAGTCAACCAGTCTCAACAGTACCGTACTCCCTTCTGCACCACCCAAGGGCTTGCCAACCAATATATGCCCCACCGAGAATCGTCACCAAACGTGACGTCTAAGGCTTCCTTTCGACCAGGCCATATGTATGTCACTTGATTTCTGGACATGAATGTTCCTTTGAAGACTCTTTCTTGCCCACAAGTCTTTGTCGTTATTGTCGTCTTGGGATTAATGCTGCAACAATACTCTGTATAAGAGATACTTATCCCTCCTCTGATTTATCACAAGACGTGCAGTCCTGCCTTTTTGCTTGGTTTCATTCCTTCAGCCGGCGCGAACGCGTTGGCTGAGCATCTAGCCTGAGCTAGCCCTGTCGATCTCGGTGGCGATAAATTTGACTACCGTCTGCCCAATCTAGCCGGATTCCATTGAACCAAGCAGCCAAGTTTTTTGCTTGATGGATGGATGGGGTCTCGCAGAATGCCTAACCTGCCTGTCTAACACAAGAGTCAATCACGTGCACAATAGTTGACACTTTGAGACTTGCTGTACGAGTCCATTCACGCAACTGCTGATATTACACAATTCTAGTAGCTCTATCGACAAACATGAGCAACAACTGGCTGGAAATAGCCTTTTATCTCGCGCTTCGGTATACCGTTTCAACTCCGGTACACTCTCGAAGTCGCAAAGACCCTAACTTTATCCCGTAAACGCCGTCTTTATGGTTCTCTCTGTCTCTTAATATTCTTGAAGCCTTTCAGGGGATATACTTATACTCCCTTTGTCTCGTTTGAGCGTAAGTTTCGGACGTCCTTGGTCCGATAGCCAGGACAACTCCATTTCTCGACGAGTTGTAGGCAGGCCCATCATCTCGTGTCGAGACAGCCGCGGAGTTATAGCAGCTGGAGCAAGGTGCATCATCGCCTTCGCGATTACCAAGCTAAGCCTGGCTCATGCGTAAGGTGCAGTCATCTTTTACAGGCCACGGTTGAAAACAACCTTGCCATTCTTACCTCCCTTGCCATGGAACTCAGGCTCCAGCGACTCAGCGCTCACCTCCTGCTGCTGAGGGAAGACAGCCAAAGCGAAAGGAAGGACAGCGAAGGAAGTGAGAGCGATCAGAGTCAGGTTGATGCTCAGTGGGATACCCTTGACCAGTGCCGGTCGTGCGCGCACCCACTCCTTCTGCATGAGGTTCTTGTACCAAGCTTGCTTGCTCTCGATGTAGTACAGCGCCATAGGGGGGAGAACCATGATGGGGGATGCCGTGAAGACTCGGCTAGCTGCGGTCTGATACACGGCGAGCCTGGCAGCAGACTGAGATTTGCCTAGCGAGGAGACATCGCGCTCCGACTTGCCCTCAGCTACGAGCTTCTGCTTATCCTCCTCCGACAGCACAGGCCGAACATCGATACCCTTGACAATCTCGTCGCGGCGCATGAGGTAGGTGTTGAGACCGGCAGCTGTGGCGACGGCAGCGAAGGGGATGAGTCGACCGAGGATGTTGCGAGTGGAAGGCGTGACATTGAGTCGGGGGACGATGGCGTTGAGACCAAGAGCGACAGAGCAAGAGGCTCCGACAGCGGAGAGATAAGACTTTACCATGACAGATGTCGACATCGGGGAGGACTTGTTGCCGTTGGCAGTGTTGAATGCGACATTGAGGGACTGGTTAAAGACCTGCCAGCCCACAATACCGACTGTGCCCATACCGGGTTGGAGCATACCAGCAGTGACGACGAGGTTGGTCAGGACATAGCAAGACATTCGGAAGGGGAAGAAGACGGGCTCGCCGGTATCTGTTGTACGGTATCTCGTCAGCTGGTGTCACGATTGCACCTCTCTGCCAGGGCCATAAATACCAGGGTGCAGCGTAGAATCGACCACCTTCTTCGCATGCCACAACGCCGGCGACATGTGCTCGACCTTGCCCGTCTTGTAGTCCGTCACCAGCTTCTTGGCCGCTTCGAGTCCGGTCTTGCCCGCGAATAGGGTTCTGGAGATTGCGCCGGCGCGATCAGCTCAAGGTATTCGAAGTTCAGAAAACTCAACAATTGGACTTACGTAGGGTCTGTGATGCCAAGTGTATGGCGCACCCGTCCCATATACGTTCCTAGGTCATATTGGGAAGCGGGGAGCTCCCGCGTACCAGGTAACGAGGCCGACATGTTCTGCGTATAGATATGAACGGAGGGTCTTCGTCTGTCGGATTGCAGATAACGAGGGAGTTGGTCGCGAGCGAGAGGACGGCGGGAGGAGAAAGAAAAGAAGACGCGAACTGAAATAAAAGTAAGGCAATTAATTGACCGCTAGAGGATCAAGTCGGAGGGGGCTCTTATGGACTAGAAATGTCCGAATGACCACTGCGTGGGACAAAAAAAAACCAGTGGAGGGGAGGCCTGAATAAACGCGACGATAAGCTAACGTAGCCGCAGTTGAGTCCCGCTTTCGGAGTCGGCATCTGGGTTGCTTTACGTACATGCAGCCCCGGCCCGGCTTCGGATTGTGGGGTTGTGTACAGAGTATAAGCACAATCGGAACAACTCCCGATTACAATATCATAACGTCTTTTAGGGATGATTTGGTATTGTTGAACTGCAGATATTCCTGGTATAGCCCTAAAAATTAAACGACAAGCAGCTTCGGGCCCATTTACACCGGGCCGGCTCCTGTACCTCAGCTTGGTGATATCAGATACTAAATATGCCTAAGAGCTAAGCAACAAATTGGCAAGCCGCCATTGGCGGTTGGTAACCCAGTGCCAGTCACCGCAGGGGCAGAGTTCAAAAAGAACATGTTGCGGCCCCCAATGGAAGGGGGAGCAAAAGTTATGAGCCAGAGGACAATCGACCACGCCAGGATTCGAACCTGGAATCTCTAGAGAGTTCGGGAACTGGAAACCGAAATCTAGCGCCTTAGCCATTAGGCCACGCGGCCGGAATCTTTGACTGCGGATAGGATTCTTGTCCCTTATTATCATCCATCTTATGTTACTCACTAACTCGCGTCACCAGCTCACGCACTCAGTCCTGAGACTTGGAGAATCTTTACTGGCCATGATAGCTAACCATGGCTAAGAAATGCGCGTTCATTAATAATTCAAGGCGTAGACTGAGCGTGGAGGTCTGGCGCGTATAGAAATCTCGTTCTATGACGAAGCCGAGATGATCACCCTGTAGGAGCCATCTTGAAGCACTTTGACTTCACACAGTTCGTTCAAAGCTTTTCCCTGGCACTGTTGGACACCGGCTCGTCGTACTGTCAAATTCCGTGTGGTCTGTCCGAGTGGCTCATGTGAGTAACTGGGTCGAGTCGAAATGTTCAACTCTGGTAAGAAGCTGAGTCGAGCAAACTGGAGGAGCAAAGCTTAGGAGTAGAGCAAAGTCGAAACACAACTTGGTGACATCCTACAGACCGAATTGCTCGATTTTTGTACCCTGTCAGTAAGAAAATGCGTGTTTGAGGAATAGATAGATAGGTTCACTTGCTGAGTTCGGGTGCGTAGCCAAGAGTCATCATTCAATTCATGCTGTTACAATGTCTATCCGGTGGTTTATTGTACAAGTCTATTCATGCTTGGCCTCATTTATCGCCCGCATCAGTCAGTAGCTGAGCAATTGCAGGCTGGAAAGCAGCCGCCTTCTTGAAGTCTCCCAGTTTAACCCGCATGTGGTCAAACGCCATGAGTACCTCGCCAGCCTGGCCCGCATCTGCCCTTTTGAGCGAGTCGGCCTTGACGTATCGTTGTGAGAAATGCGTCAGCAGTGTCCTTCGGGCCTTCATCTTGCGTGCAACATCAAGTGCCTCGCCCATGGTGGAATGCTTCTTCTTCTTGGCGTGAGAGAGCATGTCATCGTCAAAGGTGCACTCGTGAACGAGGAGGTGAGCACCCTCGCACTCGCGGGCAAAGTCATCAGAGGGACGGCAGTCGCCCGAGTAAGCGATGCGCAAGCCAGATGTGAGCTCGAGCTCTGTTCCGAAGGATAGCCAACAATGAGGAACTGGGACACGCACGATGGACTTGAGTCCAAAGTCGTTCGCCTCGAGCACAAGACGGCCATTAATAAGTTTATCAGATTGAGCTGTGCAGTTGGGGAAGTGCAGTCGATGAAAACCAATGTCTTCGACCTGAGAGACCTCCTCCAAAAGGGCTTTGTATCTCGACACACAAGAGATGGCTAGTTTAGCATTGCTGTCCTCTAGGGTGTGCTCGTACCAGGCTTTGATCAGGATGGGTGTCCCCAGGTGGTGATCGGCGTGAAGATGGCTGATGACAATGCACTTCAAATCTCGTAGAATGTTTCCTGTTTCTTCTTCCCCAAAGAGACGCTGAATCTGACCCAAAGTGCCCTCACCAACGTCCAGAAGGTAGTTGCCGATGCCAGGGACACGAATCAGTGTCGCTGAAACATTACGATACTTGCCTGGGATCGAAGAACCAGTACCAAGAGGGATGATCTCAGCGTCGCGGTTGGGAATGTCCTTTTCGTCTTCTTCTAATCTCTGCAGAAATTCAGGATCAGACGTCTCTTCCTGAGCTTTTCGTGCCCGCTCCAGAATCTCATCGCTGACAGACCGAGCTGCTTCTACAAGGTCAGGAAAAGGGGTTATCGTCCCGTCGTTGAACCGAAGACGGGGCATAAGCGAAATCTTGTTACCAATACGACCAGACTCGACTTGCGACCCAGGCGGTATGGTGCCCTCGATGTTATTCTCATACTTGAGTAGACTGAATCTCTCAGGATCGATCCGCCTTAGCTTTGTCTGGAGCTGGCCAGGCCCAGCAAGGGCGATCATGTTGGGGCATGTGTCTTTGGCGCAAAGCAAATGCTTCATCGCCGGGTGCTCTTGGATGAATTTGTTGATCCTGGCATCGTCTGCTATTCCAGGGCCAAGGATCCAGTACACAACGGCGACGTTGGCCATCAATTCGGGGTTGGACCATTCTGGTCGCTCCATGAAGGAATCGATGAAATCGCGCGACTCTATGTCGGCAACAATGAATCCATGGCCAGGCTGGGTATCACCCAGGACCATATCAGGGGTTACAGTGATCCCATCCTTTGTTTCTACAGTTTTGCCCATGGTCAAAAACTTGTAGTCGGTGACCTCTACCCCAAGCTGCTTGGCCTTTTTCGGATTGAACTTGCCGCGACGATCATGGCATTTGACGACATAACACATGGAACTCTGGCTGTATATTGTTGGGGGTAGTGGCCGGTGCGTTATGTTGATGAGATCAGCTTTGCGATCGATTTGGGCTTCCTCCTTGGGAAACACCCATACGATTTCGTCCGGGTTCGTGATTTCTGCCAAGTCGCCAGGCCTTGGGCCCTTGTACAGCTTGACTTCACCATCTTGACGCACAAAGACCGTATCTGTAGGCTTGACCTCGCTCAGTTTTATGGGGATGAGAATACCGTTTCCTTTGAGCGAACCGTTAAACATGGCCTTTTCGACAACAGTGGCCGCATATTCGGGGTTCGAGAGGGGTGACCATTCTTTAAACCGTGGTTCTGGTGGCTGGCAGCTAGACCCAACGAGAGGGCTTGAGCGAAGACGCTTCTTGGGGCTGCTGGAGCGCTCTCGCCGAACGGGGATCTTCCAAACACGGAGCACATCGTCTTGCCAATCAGGTTCCAGGTTCTCGACGGTGTTGAGTCGAGGGTCTTCCCTATGCTCGTGCACGCGAACGGAAATAGGTTGTCGCAGAATGACAGGTCGGCATGCAGCCAGAGTGTGGCACAAGTTCTCGCCGCCATGGATGTGGATGGTCTCGAAAGCAGCTTGCTTTGCCGGCTTCTGTCCCTTGCTCTGCCTCTGCTCATTTATCAACGCTGTCTGTTCCCTGCTCGCCTCCAGCGAACCGCCAACAGTGAGGACGTAGCCGAAAAGTCCTCCAACCTGCTGCCATGAGACACTACCGCTGAGAAAGACTTGCTCTGTCGCTCCCATTCCTAGCCTCCTAGTCTGGAAGGCGCGCTGGGTACCTTCTTCAGGTCGACCGAACAAGTATGCCCGTCTCTCGCTGTGGACAAATAGACAGGTCCCAGGAGTGTCCACGGTGGGGGCAGATGCGATCTCTACTGAAGTCGCCATTGGAATTGCTGCCGAGTAGTCAATTGTCCTTGCTTCGGGAATGAGAAGCTCTGGGTGCTGAAGTGTAGCAGGCAACCGTGCTCTGCGAAAGGCTCGACCCTTGACAGCGGGGTGAGACTTTATTGATGCCCGTCTGCAGATATAGAGCCAAGGTGAAGATGAAGTTGAAGGTGAAGATGAGGGGTGTTGAAATTGAAACCGAATCGATGCTGATAATGGACGGCTCGAGCTAGAAGAAGTGAATATATGTGAGAGGCGTCGAGTGCCCCATGTTTGCATGAGAAGAGATTAAAGGTGTTGGTGGGGAAAGCGGCGTGATACAAAAGTGTACTCTGTATCAACTACCTATATCATGGCCGATCTTTCATGTCTTTTGCAATTGATGGCTTTTTTTTTTGGAGTTGTACCCACGCGGCGAATGACTCGCCTTGCCGCGTTGCGCTAGCTCGCGGTGTCACATGCCCCAATTTAAATATTCATGTAAGCTACCCTACCCTATACCTGCATGAGTTGACTCGCAATCGATTGAATCTTCTAAGAACGAGGTAAGAAATGTTGAAGGTGCATCGGGTTGTTGACTCATATGCTCATATGAGTAAGTCTATGTTGATCGAAAGCCGCTGACTTGAACCCCGAATTTGGCGAGGCTAGTGCGGTATCATATTCGGTTAGATAGACTCCTCAAACTGTGATGGCATAGTATCAAACCGAATCTCAATTCCTGACCCTTTCTTCTTGATTATGCCAACTTTACCTTCCCACGTCAGCACAGGCTTGACATCAAAGATCGAACAGAAGAGAGTGTTGCTGTGAAAAAGACCAATGACAATTGACATGGACAAATAGAATACCCTGACAGTTTGAAAACGTGGGGCAGTTTATATAGGTTTGTGCTCAACTACCCTTCCATCAACAATGTCAATAGTTAAGCGCCAAATGGAATTACATGTGTCGTACAGTGAGGATTGGGTAAGTTGAACAAGGCCCTTCTTATAAAAGCTTTTTGCGTGTTCTACTTTCCACTGTTTCTGCCAAAGGTCGGGCTTATAAATGCAGAAAAGGGAATATCATATAGAAGCCGTTCACGGAGTCATCTTCATATATATGACGACCTCGAAACTGATTCCCGAGAACATGGCTGGCTCAAGATGGGGTCCATTGAGGAAATCGATGAACCTCGACCCCGACTCAACCAATGCTCTATCAATGAGGTCACATAGAGCACTGTGGGGAAAACATCCACCATGCTTTATCACGCATTACAAACTACCTACTAATCTTAGCAGCCTTAGCAAGATAAACTACTCCGGGATCTGCACCAGGCAATTCTTACCACGCTCGGAATCTATCCATAGTCTTTAAAACCCAAAACCCTCATGCCTATCTTGGACCGCGTCTTTAAACCGCTCACAACTCCTTCATCTAGACTCTTCACCACTTCTCGCTCCATCATGGGAGACGCCATCAAGCGCAATCCCCACCCGGACTTTAAAAAGGTTGAGGCCTCTCGTCCCGAGTGGGACACGACCTCAGAGTTCCGCTACACCAAGACAGTCGACCCAGAATGGGCTTTTGGCGATGGCGCAAACAGACTTGGCAAGGATGACGGCGACAAGAAGCACATCGCTATAGATCCTCACGAGTCTGGTCGTCCCGCGGGCTTCAACTACAAGCTCCTCATCTCGTCCGTCGTGCCCCGTCCCATCGCCTTTGTGAGCAGCCAGGCCCCCGACGGCTCACACAAGAACCTGGCGCCCTTTAGCTACTTCAACATGATGAACCACGACCCGCCCATGTTTGTCGTCGGCTTCTCGTCTAGTCTCGCTGCCGCCAAGGATACGCTGCGCAATGTCGCTGACTCGGGCGAGTGCGTCATCAACATCATCTCGGAGCCCTTCATCGAAGCGGCAAACTCGACCAGTGTGAATGCGCCCTATGGTGTGTCTGAGTGGGATATTTCGGGTCTCACACCCTCGTTTGACTGCGAGACGGTCAAGTGCGCTCGTGTGCGCTCGGCTGTCGTCAGCATTGAGTGCAAGCTCGACATGCTCAAGGAGTTTGACAGCAAAGCGCGGCCGGGAAACAAGTCTGGCACCATGGCTGTCTTTGAGGGCACGCGCTTCTGGGTCAGGGAGGATGCGTTGAATGAGGAGAGGAATTTGGTAGATCCCAATGTGTTGAAGCCGGTCAGCAGGTTGGGAGGAATCACGTATGCGAGGGTTACTGAGGCGCTTGAGATTCCGCGAACGGACTTTGAAAAGGATGTTGGTGGTCAAGAGGGGCTTGAGAAGATACAGGATGAGCAGAATAAGAACTAGATAGACGTGAACACACACACATATATATCCATTCATGACTTAGACCCAAGATATCGAGTAAAGAACCCGTAATATCAAGCTTCGGGATAACACGCCCACCGTAAATTGCAGCTTGAGTCCATTCCCACCAATCACCTCCCTAAGCTACAGCATAAAAGCCAAACCATAATCTCATAGCTGAACAGTGTATCAGAACATAACGTCAAGCGGTATAATATGAAGTCCAACCGATGCCTATAGTTACCCCCGCCTATAACGAAAAGAAACCCCTATATGATCCAATGCAAAAGCAATCATAAATCCCAAACGCCGGTTGTTGAAATGCTCAAAGATAGAAACTCTGACCAGGCCTGGAGATGACAAACTCGCACCCTAACTGTACCTCGCTCTCATACTCGCTTAATTGCTCCAGAATGACATCTCCGACATTGGGGCCGTCGTTTAGTCGGTCCTTGACGTGAATGATAACGACTTGAAGTCCCTCGAGCGGCCGTCTCGCTACGGGCACAGATGTGAATGACTCGGACTGGTTGAGTGTCAACTCGGCCGTGGGAGTAGCCAAATGTGGTGTCGGAGGTGTCTCCGGACCTGGATGTACGAAATCTGGCGTTGAAGCCTTGACTGTTTTGGGGGAGACGGGGTCTTCAGATGTGAGGTTCACCAGAGAAGGGTTCCGTCGCGGAGCTTCGTCAGCCGTGCTGCCCATGCGCTTGCGCTTCTTAGATTCGTTATAGCGCGTCTTGCGAACGACTTCGACCTCGCCAGCCAGGACGCGCAGCTCCTCTATGACAAAGAAGGGCTTTAGGTGACCGAACAGGCGGTCGTTGCTGTGCGAGTCCTCGTAGCTGCACTCGATGAAAATAGCCTTGAGATTTCCCGAGGCGATCCTCGGTGCGGCTTCTTGCCAGATTTGCAGATTCCGAGGACTTAGAGATATGCTGTCCGGCTCAACGTCTCCGAATATGAGGACTTCGCGGTGGGTGGTCGGATCCTGGATGAAGTATGCGCTTGAGTCGTAGACGCAGATTCGATCCTGTTCAGGCAGAGGAGCCACAGAACCGAAACTGTTCTGCGAGAGTAAGACGGAATTCCGGTGTAGAGCTCCTGGGTAATAGGAAGAGGAACGAGCGGGTGGACCTTGTGACATGGATGCATCGTGGCTGCTGAAACGAGTAGACGCGCTTGATGTCGAGCCCCTGTGACTATGCTTCTCGAGACAGTGTCCGTGGCTCACGCTCCAGATCTTAACTAGGAGTCCGTCGGCGACTTCGATATAGCCCCTACTTTCACCATCGCCGAGCGTAGGACTGCCGCCTTCGACCAATCTCATGTAAGTCACGAGACCAGCTCCGTTGTTCTCATCACTAAGATTAGGCCATATCACATTGTTGAAGATGTGGTTCTTGAAAGCCTGGATTGTACTAGGCAGAGCTGCCAGCTTCTTTGGCCTTGTACCAGGAAATCCAGCTGTGTTGACAACAAAACCAGAGATGTGGTCAAGATGAGGATGAGTGATGAGATATGTGTCGACGAGAGTCCGGGTGAAGTAGGCAGCATTAGCAGAAGCAGACGAATAAGGAAGCTCAAGACCAGAAAAGGGGCCTGTGGTGAGTGTGAAAGGAGGTGGAGGTGGCGGTGACGGTATCGATGCCTCCATGATGCGTGTGATAGAGGAGAGGTGGACGCCAGCATCGACGGCGATGATAGATCCGCGATGCCATTTTTGAGCAACAGAGCGGACTAGAAAAGCGGTGGTGTTTGACTCTTGAGGACCGCCCCCGGAGCCCTGAGATTGAGGTTAGTGAGAGTTGGTTTTATGGGTGGGTGAGTGAGTGAGTGGGTGGAACATGGCTGTAGGGAGCCGGGCCATGATGAAAGTATGAGAGTGAATACACGGCAAGACAAACGCCACTCGGCGAGCCATGATCCAACGTGCTAATTCTTGCTTTCCGCTTTAAATCTGAGCCGTTCTCACACCATAGCCGATGTTCGCTGGGTTGGTTTACATGGCCATGTGACCATGCGCATGTAAACAAACGAGAATGGGTGATACTATCGCAATAGGCTATTAGAGAGAAGACATAGACATACCAATACAATCACCTGCAGAGCAGGCTTGATGTCGGCTCCCATGGCTTGACGGAGTAAGGGGGGAGAGAAGAAGAAGAAAAAGAGAGTTGAGAGGTTACGGTTGACGGTTGACGGTTGACAGCTTACGGGCGGATTGATTGCTTGGACTCGACTCGACTTGACTCGACTCGACTCGACGCCTCGACGGTTGGGATCTAGGATGAATGCCCTGGGGGGCCTGGGCCTGGCCTGACCCTTGCTGAGAGATGGATGGTTTAGGTGTCTTGGTCCACTAAAAGGCCTGTAAGGTACCGCCTGAAAGGTTCAGGTAGAAAAGTTAAAAAAAATCTCCACCCCGCGCCGTCTCCGTCCCTAGGCTTTTAGTGTTGGTTAACTTACTATTCGGATCCGGAACAAGAAAGGAAGTCTAATTTAATTACCAGAGGGTAGAGGATAAAGTAAAAGAGCGCGTGACAGTAGTTGAAGTTGATGCACCAACGACGGGTCTTGATATTCTCCGAAAGGCCGTGCACTCTTAATCAACAGGACTTGGTGGTGGTGAATGGTATGTAATACTGTAGATAGACGGATGGGATGCAACCCCAGAACGCGTGATGCAAATACCGACAGGTGAGATGAGATATAGCCCGGACGGTGCACCGAGAAATATCCAAGGGATTGATTAGGGTCCACGTGATTGATTATCGCCGTACGACGCTATTCTTCAATGCCGTGCAACCAACCAAAAAAAAAAAAGAGATAGGGATGGTTTAGGAACTTTAGGATGTGCTGATAGTTGCTGATACGCTTCGCTCTCGCCGAACATCAACCCTTGCTCCGATCGGCTTGGCAGATAACTAGAGACGGTTTGTTGGCTTGGGTACAAGATATCCTTGTTTAGGTACAAGATACCTTATCCTTGTCTAAATAGAATAGAGAAGAGACGAGTAATAAAAAAAAGTAAAAAACATGGTCAAATGTCGAGACGTGAGCTTCTTTTCAATTAAGCCAACGAGTGAGTATTGTCCTCGCACTCGCCGATGCATGCTCCTCTCCAGCTCTGCTATACCTTGTCGTCTCACTCCAACAACTCACCTGTCACGGCTCCTTGTTCAGCCCAAAGAGGTATCATCAACAGCTCACACTCATTAACAAAGGGAAGAAAGAACGAGAACAAGCTGCCGGCTCAGCTGCAAGGCGAGCACGCAGATCTGTCCTAGCCAACGCGTAACCTTGGTTAGCGTCCCAAGCTTGTAAGCGTGCATCGGCGTTTCCGTGGCCCCCTCCAACCTCCAACGGGGGCAGTCATTCCAAAGGATGAGGTGGTCCCCCGCCAAACGTCACTGCTAAAACGGGCAGCTCTCATCAGAGCTTCCGCCTGTGCTCGAGTCCGATCCGTTCAAGCTTGGACCTACAGTAGGCGGATAGAAAAACGTCCGTGACTTCTTTCGAGATCGAGGCTGGATCTTGAGTTGAGCCGTGCGTTTACCTACTGCTCGGGCGGTGGCTTGAAAGAGAAAACCCACGTATGAACGTGAGCGGGTGGTATCGTCATTGTTGAAGAAACAAAGAGACTCGACTGCGAATCCGACCCTCGAATTATCACCAAATAAAGACCCAAGGCTCTAATAAAAGGGCCGGTGGTTTAATTCGGGAGCTTCTTTGATGTCCTCGAGTTCTCTTTAGAAGTACCTACCTACCTACCTGGGTAGTCATCAGCACAGGACTCGGAGCATCAACTATTGTCTGGAACATGCTTACAATCACTCACAATCACTTTCAACTCGCAACTCTAAGTTAACATGTACAATCTTCTATTCTCCAAGTCTGAAAAAAGGGAGGTAGCCTATAACTCCAGACCGAACACTAAGTCAAGTCTAATCCACCTATCGCTCGCTATGCTGCCGTACCATGCTATTGTTAAACCTGGGTATTGAAAGATGACCAAAACAGATCATACCACCTGCCCATAACTCCATTAGGTTTCTAGACCAGACCCCGTAATTCTGACCAAAAACGCCTTTCCAATAGTCTACTAGTCATCTGACCCGCAGAGACATGTTACACCAGGCACGTCCATTCTTAAGACTCCAAGACCACTGTATGAGCCTTGATGATCGTCACTTGTTGCCTCTCAAGGCGTCTTCTTTGCGCTCACCCTGCTGCTCCTCCTCAAAGGTGAGCCCTGAACATCTTTCTCGGCGTTTCCAGACGCTGAGCGGGGGCTTTGCTGCTTTGAAGGCGAGGTGACAACCTGAGCTTCGCCCTCGGGTTTCTTGGGTGGCCACACGATGCCTAGGTCATCGGATAGTCCCTTTTGATAGGCGATGAACTTGGCAGAAGCAGACAACGGCGGTTCAGTAGTCGCGCTCACCCGGCTGCTCCTCCTCAAAGGTGAGCCTTGAGCGCCCCTCCCGTCGTTTCTAGACGCCGAGCGGGGGCTTTGCTGTTTTGAAGGCGAGGTGACAATCTGGACTTCGCCTTCAGGCTTGCTGCCTGGCTGCTTAGTAGCCGTGACTTTGGATGCTTCTAGCTCTTCTGGTCCAAACAGCGATGATGGAGATACGATCACTCCACTCGCCTGGTCAGGAAAGATGATAGGAATCTCGAAGCCTGGTGTGCAGGGAACAACCTCGATAGCATCCAGGACCGTTGTCACTGGGCTCTTGGGTGTGGGGAAACGATCGGTGGCCGCTGGGACCTGATCTGCTTGCCACTGTTCAATGAACACGTCAAACTCTTCCGCAGTGAGTGGGAGATTAGATTTTCCGTCAGTCGAAGGAGGCTTGTCGACAGCTTCATCAACCGTAGGCGACTCGTCCTCCTCTGGTAGATCACAAAGGCCGTTTCGAGTGTGCTTGCGTCTAGCCTTGATAGCTTTGTCCCTTTTAACAAAGAAGTCAAGGCGACCAAGGTGGACGTCCATTGTCTTCCTATCCTCCCGTGACGTCTCCTCGTTGCGTTTGTTGCGGCACCTTTGACGAGCACGCACTTGGTTATTCAGATGGTGCTTGACCAGAGCGTACGAGAGAGATTCTTCATGTTGAGCATAAGGAATCTGTGGGGGAACACCACTGCTTCGACGAGCCTCGATCCACGGCCAGATGGTTTTCTCAACGATGTGCCTGTCAGAGTCTCGGTTAATAGCCATGACATTCCTGTTCTCCTCGGGAAGAATGCGGTCATCTGGCTCCAATATCTCCCTGTTGAACAGCTCAATAGGATCGAAGCACCGCTCGAAGCACCATAGATGCATGACACCGGCCATCTTGAAAGGGTCTTTGTGACCTCCTGAAGTGAGCGCGGGAAACTCATCAAACGCCACGCGGAACCAGCCCATCAGAATCGTTCCCTGCTCCACAGGGCAGTCTGCATACCGGCACTTCGTGTCAGACACGTCAACCCGATGCTTGGATTGTGCTGGAGTGTGTTGGAGCCAGATGCTCAGGTTTCGAGGGCAGCTGTTGACATAATCACGCAATTCCTTGGCCGAAAGCAAAATGTCATCTTCCCATTGTCCTTGTGGTAAGTAAGAGAACTCAAACCCGCTGCTCGATGTCCAATTGGGAACTTGTTCAAATCGCTTGGGGTAGACGACACGAGGATCGATCTCAGAAGCCTTTCCTCGTCTGGCCGCAGGGCGGCGATGAATATTCCGTGAATCCCTTGCGGACTTCCTCGCGGCCTTTGATGCCCGCTCGCTAATGTAATCGTCGTTATAGTTAGCCGACCACTTGCGCTTAGAGGGACCCCCTCCCTCAACCTTGGGTACGCCCGGTAATTGAACAGGATGCTGAGGAGGGAATTTAGGCGAAGGGCATCGCCCAGTGTGAGGTCTGCACCCACAGCTCATGCATGACCCGACTGGCAGTTGCCTTGGGGGTCCTCTGGGTGCAGAGACACGCCGAGACCACTGGTTCGAGGGAATGGCATAACCTAGATTCTGCATAGGCTGGTAAGGACCTCTCATGCTAGCTTGTGGGAGGAACTGCGGGATCATGAGGGAACCGGCGTGCCCAGTGAGGCCTTGTTCTGGGTACTGACAAGCAGGTAAGTATGATGAGTCGGGCTGGTAGTGAGGTCCGGATTGGAAGTGAGTTTGCTGGGGTAGTCCAGAAGGTAATACTGCCGGCATGAGGTTGTTGGTTTGGTTGTACGGGTCAAAATCTGCGGCAGAAGCTACCGAATTGTTATCGGTATAATCAAATTGGTAGTTCAAATCAATGTCTCCTGTTGCATGTAAGGCAGATGCCTCGTTGCCTGCGGACGTGCGGCCATCGTTGATAGGTTCCTGGAGGCGAGGATCAAGGAGAGATTGCTGAAATACACCAATGTCTGTGTACGTGAGGTCTTGGTCCAGATTTGCCAAGGTCGCTTGGAATCCTGGGCTCGGTTGATAGGGCTGTTGGTTGATTGGAAAGTGGCTCTCGTTCAATAAATTTGAGGCTTCATCTTGCAAGGAGCCAGCCATCCAGGGGCCAGAATTGCTGAAACCGTCCATGGTGTTTCTATTCTCAAATTTGCTGCTTCGTGCGTAACTAGGAATGAATGGCTGAAAGGAGAAGAGATGTTATGTACAGGTATGTGGGACATGGGAACTAAATAATCAACAGCTTTATATTACTATAAGACGAGACCTCCACAACCCCAGAACGAACGAATATAGCGACATTGTCTGCGGATGGAGCTTTGTTCGAAAGAACCGTATCCGAACATAAGTAAAAAGAATGAAGGTAGTGCACAGCTGTTAGTTGAACAAGGACGTATCCTCTTAGTAGAGAGGGTGTGTTCAGTCTTTGTCCAAATGAGCCCCGGACAAAAGAGGACACTCGGTTGAGTCGAAGCTTCGAAGTCAAGTTTCCATTTCGGGTACCATATTATGTCATTTTGAGATCCTGATGCCCTGTTAGTACCAAGGCCATGAAAGACGAGGCAATGCCAAAGAGGGTTGTAGGAAAGGTTTGAATCAGGTTAAAAAAACATGTTTTTCTACACAAGTGTTCAGAACAGGTCTGTGTTATGTGTATCTCATCATTGAAATAGAAACGAAGCTCAAAGGAAAGGGAAAAAAGAGCAGGCATACCAGGTAATCATAAATCACTGGACCAAAAATGTCGTCGGGGAAAGAAATCGCTGTTTAGGTGAGTAGTATCGAGTCAAGGAAGCAAACAGAAGCACGTGAAGAGGTAGAGGCTTATGGCCCAATCGAGCTAGCCTATACGACGCATGGCTTCATGGTGTCTGGATGTTGATTCCATGAGAATCTGTGGAGGAACGGATTACATGAAAGACGTGTTGCTGGCATGTTGAATGTTGGACAACCAGTGAAGAGGGATTTTTTTTTGAGGATTGTGAGAAGAGGTGCAATGTGGGCCCGGACGTTCGGCACAAGAGTTTCCGACCGCCAAATAAGTTACCCTAGGTGCTGCATGCGAGGTCAACTTTAATATGAGATAGTTGGGGCATTCCCTGGTAGAAAATAGAAATGATGGGGTAAGGGTTTTGCGGTTGGCTATCGCAGATTAAATTTAACCTAACAATATGGAGGTTGGCTTGTTGATTGTTGTGTACGCTGCTACAGAGCCAACTTATTCCATACTTTAAAATACAGACAGCGCCCGACTTAGTAATTAAGACCATCTCGTGTTCGAATACAACTGCGCTGCACTTCCTACATTTAGAATAAAGCTGTTCAATATTGACGAAGCAAAAAACCTGTCAGATACCATGAACACTGACCCTATTCGCGGAGCTAAGCGTCCACATCTCCCTGCCCTGCTGCCGCCCTTGAAGATGGCAGCCAGCATGACGCTAAGTAGTGACCAGCCACTAAATATAGCGGCCAATGCTTCCATTACGGGATTCAGTGGAGCTGCAATGGTGGAGGTGCAGCCAGTGGAAGGGTGCTGGTATGAGTTGCGGGCGGATTGACCCGTGCAAGGGACCGTGTTTTCTGCAAAAGAAACTGGTTAAAGTAGTGATCTATTGCTAGATACTAACTCAGCCAAGACGGCCCAGGGGCACCCCGCCCTTGATCCAACGGGCCCTGTTACTAGAACCAATAAGAATAGTCCCT
>JABCKB010000161.1:0-31873 GCA_013184455.1 Fusarium continuum | reverse complement strand
GAGTGAGGGAGGGAGGGAGTAGTACTATAGCGATACGTGTAAAACCGAACAAATAAGATATAACAAAAGGCAATCAAATAGAAACAGAGCCTGATTGGCGATGTGACAAAACTGCAAAGAGAGGGAGGGGCACGCGGGCTGTTGATGGTGATAGGATGGGAATGATGCCGAAGGGTAGGATCGTGCAACGTTGGAGCTGGGGTTGAGTCGAGATCCCCTAGATAGGTAGGTAGCCTTATTAGGTGCTATCCATTCGAGTCCAAGTATCCGTACCCGAGTACAGCGCGCGGTTAGCGAGGCTTGACCCCTGTGGCTCGCTGTGGAGATGAGGCTCACAGGTGCCAAGAGTACTCGGCACCTCAAAAGCCCAGAGCGGAGATGGACCCCGGGAAATTCTAGTGCATCTTCTGGTAGTGGAAGACATAGATCGAGTTTTTTTTTCCCCTTCCCAATGTGCGTTTGAAGGGACCTCTTTTTTTATTTATTTATTTCAATGCTGATTATTTAACAATAGAAAGCACTTGGCTAACACTGCCTGTTCATATAGAGTTGGTAGGTAGATGGCTATCAGGGCAAACGGTAGGACTAGACATCCGCCCTGCACATCAATTTGCGTGAAGTGTTTCTTCTACTATCTTTTGCTTCCTTTCCTTCTTCACCTCCTACTCTTTCATTTACTCATTCAACTCAACTCAACTCACAAATCTAATACTCACTTTTGTAGCATCGCCGCCCAGCATACGTTCATTTCACACTGTCATAGAGTCATCTTAAGAGATACTCTACCCTAGAACCTCCTCAACCTCACAGGTGCCTTAACACCATGAGTGAGCAACCTGACGCCCAGATGGGTGGCGTCTCTCCAGGCCATGAGCATGCTGAGCTCGTGGCCGATGCCAGCAACATTCCAACTTCTGCCAATGACGGAGAGCGGGCTTCGAAGAGAGTTAAGATGGACGACTCGACCCCTCCCCAGTCTGTGCCTGGAGAGGGTTTGCACGATGCGCCTGCGACCAAGGAGAATGGAAACGTGACGAATGGAGACCGGGAAAACGAGGCCCAAGAGTCGAAGTCGGAACCTGAGCCAGAACACGTTGATGGGCGTACCAAGGGAGTTGCTCCTATTAAGAAAGAGTGAGTCGTCTGAATTCGAGGTGGGTGTGAGGAAAACACTGACACTGCAAAGGTATCTCATTGACTTGTCGGCACAAAAGGATACCTCCGCTGATGCTGCCAACGACGATGACGCAGCTGAAGCGCGTGGTACTGCCGAAGGAAATGGCGAGAGCGGCCACCGCAAGTCAAGCAAAGGCAAGAAGGAAAAGAAAAAGAAGGGCCAAAACACGGAGCGTGACTTTGGCAAGTTTGACGATGCCTTTCGTCTTTGCAACAGCCGGGCATTCTATCCCGAGTTTTCTCCAAGAGAGTGCAAGTTTGGCGACCGGTGCAGACTCTGCCACGACGTCCGGAAATATCTCGAGGAGGGACGTCGAGGAGACGTTGAGACATTTGAAGGCAAATGCCCTGTGTTTGAGGCCCACGGTCACTGTCCTTCAGGCTGGAAGTGTCGCTTTGTTAAGAGCCACATGAAGGAGATCGAGCACGAGGACGGCCGAAAGGAGCTGGTGCTTGTCAACACGTCTGCTGACGGTGGCCAGAACGGCGAGCCAAAGGATGAAGGGTCGGAGGAGCAGCGACCTGCCATCTCAAACGTTGTTGGCATGGACAAGAAGATCAACCTCAACCGCAAGCGAACCGACTTTACGCGGTCTGACCAGTACATTACTTGGCTCAACAAGGAAGCGAAGCTTAGCGAAGAATTCATGAACCGCCGCAAGAACCAGTCCGACGAGGGCATCGAAGATCTTCGTGCTCGTTTTGTCGACGCTCCTTTCAAGCCCTCTGAGAAGCGCCGTCTTTACTTTGGTCCTGAGACTCCCACTCTGGCTCCTCTTACCACGCAAGGAAACCTGCCCTTCCGTCGGCTCTGTGTCGAGCTTGGCGCTCAGCTCACCTACTCGGAGATGGCTCTGAGTATGCCCCTGATCCAAGGAACAAAGGCCGACTGGACGCTCCTCAAGGTTCACGACTCGGAGCTCACTCCTCCCAGGTTCAACCCAGGCTCTATTCCCATCTTTGACGACTACGACCACTCCAAGGATATCAAGTTTGGCGCTCAGATTTCTGGAAACAACCACTGGGTTGTCACCAAGGCCGCTGACGTCCTGAACCGCTACTGTCCTCATCTCCGCCTTATCGATCTTAACTGCGGCTGTCCCATTGACATGGTCTTCAAGTCTGGTGGTGGTTCGGCACTTCTTGAAAACTCAGGCAAGCTGGAGCGTATGATCCGGGGCATGAACGCTGTGTCAGGAGAGGTTCCCATCACCGCCAAGATCCGAACCGGTATCCGAAACAGTCGCCCTACAGCCACACAGCTCATTGGTAAGCTGGCCTTTGGTGCACGAGAGCACCGAGAGCGTCTTGGTGCCCCTGGATGTGCGGCCCTTACTCTCCACGGACGCAGCCGTGAGCAGCGATACACCAAGAAGGCTGACTGGGGCTACATTGGCGAGTGTGCCGCGCTCATTAAGACTTACAACAAGGAAAAGGATGCTCTGGCTGATACTGCTGCTGAGCCCGACGCCAGCAGCCTCCCTAACGCCAAGGATGGCCGTATGTACTTCCTCGGCAACGGTGATTGCTACTCACACACCGAATACTACGAGCATATTGATAAGGCTCGTGTCGACACCGTTATGATTGGCCGCGGTGCCCTCATCAAGCCTTGGTTGTTTGAGGAGATTGAGAAGGGCCAATACCTCGACAAGTCGTCTAGCGAGCGTCTCCGCTACATTGAAAAGTTTGTACGCTACGGTCTCGACGCCTGGGGCTCCGATGAGCTCGGCATTGGCTTCACCCGTCGTTTCCTCCTCGAGTGGCTCAGCTTTGCGCACCGCTACGTCCCTGTTGGTCTGTTGGAGTATCTCCCTCCCTGCCTCAATGACCGGCCACCCAAGTACCAGGGCCGAGACGAGATGGAGACACTCATGGCGTCGAACAATTTCAAGGACTGGATCAAGATCAGGTATGTTTCGCGTGCTCCAGGGCTACGTAGAACGACGTGCTAACGATGTGTGTTTATAGCGAGATGTTCCTCGGTCCCGTTCATCCGACGTTCAAGTTCCAGCCCAAGCACAAGTCCAACGCGTACGAGGCTGAGGGCTAATTAACAATCCATCAAAAGGCGAGAAGTGTAAGTAGCTTTGAAAAGAATATGATGAAGGTGAAATATGGCTTGTTTTGGTTCCCATCTTTTCTATTTCTGTGGAGATTTAGCCTGACGGGGGACATGATGTAAACGACGCAACTAAATGACTCTGGCCGTCCCAGGTCGCTGCTCTCCTTAGCGGTATGTTAGAAGTTCGAGCAGTGGGAGGTATAGATAGGTTTACTGGAACATGCCGAGTCTTGAGAAACGAACTAGATACTAATAAGCTAGCCGGACATCGGAGCCTTCACGAGAGCGTTTAAAATATATGTCGGGAAACAAGCAGCTCGACTCTGAAATTGGTACATTCGGCCTTCAAGCTCCGAGGTGTCATGTTTACTGACGGATTGCTGCCATCTTCACTTCCAAATTACTGCCGTCAAAGTCCAGGTGATGGATGAGCTTGAGGTCCTCTCACTTCACATGGAGTCCTTTCTCGTCCCAATGATCTTTCATTCTCAGCATGCGCTTGTGTGCACCTGTATCATAGGGTTCGGACAGACTGAACATAAGAATGAAACGCTAATCAAGCTCTATGCCGTGGCTTGACGAGTGAATGTATATAACGAGTATCTCTGCGGGATTTATACCTCCCTAGGTATCTGCAAACAAGACAAGATGAACCCGAACGCTAGGAACTAATATGTGTGTAAACGACAATCCACAACTCCGTGATGACTTTTGTAATCCAATCACCAAATGCACCCTTGCCCTATTCAAGACAGAATCGTACACCATGCCGTCTTCTTGTATGATTATAGACGTTTCTAAAGTGATCGCAAACATCTTCTATGAGTAGAAGTGGCTCCTCTGCATACCGTCGGCTGAAGCATACTCCTTCTTGCCGTCCTCGGGGCGAGCAATTGAGCTGGTGAGAGAGTTGGCGCGACTACTCTCGCTAGGGGCGGCCTTCAGCTTCTTAGGTTCCTGGGCCGGGCGCTTGATAACCTCGAGGTATGTGGAAGGAAGATAGCCTTGGCGACCATCGCGGGACCGGCATTGCCACCACTCGCTGGGGTTGCCAGAGGGATCATTCTTGTTGAGGACAGCAACGAGGTCGCCCTTGCGAGCCTCAAGCTCCATACCGGTGTTGGGCTGAGGAAGGAAGTCGAAGGTAAGTCGGCAGAACTCCAGCTTAGACGGGTCGACGGGCTGCTGCGATTCGAGAGCCTGAGCCTGGAGGCGCTTCTGCTCCTGTTCTTGCGAGGCAGCAAGTGTCCTTATCATCTTGGACATGAGATAAGGAATACCAAAGGCGGCCAGAACAAAGAAGAGAAGAGGTTTCTTGCTGGCCTTGGCAGGAAGAGGGTTGCCATCAGGGCCGATGCTGCGACCTTCAAAACGAGCAAAGGCGGCTGGGGTAAGGGCCGTCGCGTCGGCAGGCGGTGGTCGGCCGGTGATTTTGGCAATCAGAGTCCGGATCCATCGCATGAGGGTAAAGATGCCTAGTACTGAACCTAGAGTATCCCTCAGGTTACCAAACTGCTCGGCGACAGAGACCATAGCTGAGTAACATTAGCGAGAACCCTTCTTCAGTGACCACTAAACTTACCAAAGAAGCTGGAGTGTGTAGCCATGTAGGTGCTCTCGAGCATCTGCGCAAAGCCGCCAAAGGCTGTGACAATGCCCTCGAGCATCTGGAAGGTAGCTTGAGTGCTGTTGTTGAAGGTGTTCGTCAAGCTGTTCTGATCGCCGGGCATTCCCATGCCGCCACCGTACATACCACCGCCCATGCCTCCATACATGCCTCCTCCATAACCACCCATGCCTCCTCCATACATGCTGCCGTAACCACCACCGTAGTTGCCCATTCCAAATCGTGAGTAGGGGCTCGAGTAGGGCGATGAATAGGCGCCGCCCATGGAGCTGTATGGTGAGGAATTCATCCGGCTGTAGTTGGCAGCGTTCTGATTAACGGCGGTGGTAAGAGAAGAAGGACGATTGGGAAGCGGAGGGGCGTTAGATGAGTCGGTGGTCGATGCGGCAGTGGTTCCGGAGGCAACTGAAGATGCGATAGACGAGGCGGCTAAGGGTCAAGATGGTAAGCAGGCAAGCGCTTAGACGCGGCAGACCGGGTATAGATGATTGACATGGACATGAGAGAATGGATGAAGGAAAGATGAGGAATTGAATTGATGCGCGTGACTTACCAGCAGTTGTGGCCGCACCGGGCTGCTCCCAGGGCTTGGGCGGAGAAGCCATGATGATGTGACTGTTGTCGTGAGAAGGGATGGGATGGAAGCAGGGTTCGGACAATGGAATACCGAAGAACGGTACCACTGTGTCCAAAGTCTATTCTATTGAGTCTCCTAGTAGAGCAGGCTTGGCTTGGTCGCTGGCCACTCCTCTTGACGTTTGGTGGTGGACCTCGGGAAGTGTACCGGACGCAAGATCGGAGACTCTCTGACTCCGTGATTTTATGCAACCCCAGTTAGCGTTGCCGCGGCGCACGGGGACAACGGAGTTGCCTCGGGATACCGGGCAAAGTGCCGCCGAGAGCGAGGATATAGGCTTGAATACCGCTGTCTCGAGTTTTGAGGTAGTGCGACGTAGTTGATCGCGAAAGGGCGTGGGCGTGGAGATAAGAAGGAGGAGGAGGAGGAGGAGGAGGAGGAGAAGGTTGCAAAGGAAAAGCTGAGAAAGATGGAGTTGACTACCTACCTAGATAGAGGTAAAAAGAGTGGGACCTCATTAACCTAGGCTCGACTTGACTTAACTTGAGGCAGGCGCATTCAAGTTTAAAAGGGAAGAAAAATCCGGGGGCGACACGAAGGCCGAACCTCGGCAGTCCAGGGCCCCCACCCGACTCTCATCATTTTTGCCTTTTTGAGGAAACCACAACCCATGAGGGAGGGGAGTGCGTGCTTGCCTTGAGATTTTGATGAATTGTTAATGATTATCTGTTTTATCTGCTTAGTACAGAGGTAAGCTACCTAATTTACCTACAGTAGGTCTCAACAAAATATGTATTGATACTTCCATGCGTGTCTTCAACTGCTCCCCTGCTCATCCTATACCAGCTACTATATGCTCTCATCTCACCAGAGGCCCGTTTTGCTCTCCCCGTTGCTGCCGGTCAAAGGTTTCCATGTGACGCTGATGCTTTCCGGTTTCGCCACAAGCCATTGGCCGCCCGTGCCCTACGTCAATTCGACATACCCTGTACCGCGTCCGACCGTGCACCCGACCGTATTACGAGGGAATCGTCCAGATGATTATCATGCCTCGAAACACATCGATTATATATACCTTATTCAAGCACATCTCCTATAAGTGCGTCGTAGTATTCTAGTATGTTCGGATTCATGGTGTGAATGAGTGATCTGCTGAATATCTACGTTGGGAGCTATTGAGCATATTGTTGTTTTAGATGTCGGATATGGCCTAAGAACAACACGAAAGCTATTTAGAATGATGGGAATATTGCTTTGCTATGCTTTAAATCACATAAGTACATTTGTCAATCTCAAGAGTAAAGAGTAAAGCTGACTGCTATAAAACAACAGAGATCAGTGTTTAAGCACCCAGATGAACCAGCCCTTGATAGCCAATCACGGCTCAAAATAAACTCAACTGCAACAACAAACAATACATAGTCATGCCTGCAAAACGACCATCCAGTCCAGGCCTAATCCCCAATCCATTCATCAAGAGACGAAATCTCGAATGGACTCTAGACTCGTCATCTCCGTCACAACCACCAACATCTGCCGATGTAGAGTCTGGATCAGCCGCTATAGACAACCACATCTCTCATTTCAAAGCTCACCTTTCCCAACACATATCAGCCCCATCGCCACTTTCAGTATCATCGTACACTTCGCTATATACCACCAATGCTGGAAGTCTTCAGGGCGCTCACTTTGTCATTCACCAGCATGACCACCCAATCGCAGGCACGCACTATGATCTTCGACTTCAGATCAATGAGACCAGCAGCGCTAGCTGGGCAATCATGTATGGTCTTCCAGGTGATCCCAATAGTGTACGACTGAATCGAAACGCGACTGAGACGCGAATACACTGTCTATGGGTATGCCACTTACACCACCTCAGTACAGAAACTGACGCTCATGTCTAGAACCATCTCATAGAGACAGCCTCAGACTCAACGGGCTCTCTGCTTATCTGGGACACGGGAACATATAGTATACTACCCCGTAAGAGTAAACACGCGCCATCCGCCGATCCTTCATCACCACCGTCTTCACCAGCTTCACCAGCTTCAGCCTCCACGTCAACACCACAGGCTCTCCTACACGCCGCTTTTCAAAACCGCAAGATCCGCATTCGCCTGCACGGATCTCGCTTACCAGATCCTTATGTCTTGAACCTCCGCTTGACCAGATCAGAAGACGTAGCTGGCAGGGTAAGAAGCGGAAGGGCGCGTCGGAACCGACGACGCCGTGGTGTGCAGACGCAGACGCAGACACAGCCAGAGACAAGTGAAGAGGGTGATAGTGACAACGATGACAGTGAAGATGTCCCTACGAATGCGAATGCAGATGCAGATGCCAACTCAGAGAACCTCTCTGCCATGGAGCGCGAGATGCGCGAACTTGAGGATGAGGAGGTCCGCAGGACAAATGCATATCCAGGGGCTTCCAACACCATCGGTAGCGTACATCAACGGCGATGGTATGTCTCTCTCGATCGTCCGGCTTGTGGCTTTGTGGAGAAGCGAACCAAGGGCCGTTCGGTTTGGGAGCCGGATGATCTTATAGAGACCAAAGGCGGAGAGACAGAGGATGGCCGCTTGTCCTATCCATTCTACGTCCGTGGCTCGGAACATGAGCGCAGTGTGGTTACAGGACGACGAGGTGCTGACATTCTGAAAGACGAGGGCGTGGATAACTTCATCCAACGCAAGGGTTGGAAGCCCGTGCTGAATTAGCATTTACAGCATTAAGAATGTGCAAAGTCGAGACGTTTGAATATCAAAATTTATTCTGTACACTGTATGAATACCTAGGTATACCCCGTATCCCCCTTCTACCGTTCTGGTGCATGATTGTATAGCTCGTCTACCGTAGTACCCTACGAAGGTCCTATCCCGCAGGCCGACCTGGACAACTACCTACCTAAGTCATGTAATCCGCTATAAATCAATACATCTTAATCAGACTCGTCAAACGCCTTTCCATGCTTGCTAAATCACGGATGTCCATGTCCATGTAGACCGAGTCACTCCAAATCCGCAACCCTGCAGAAACAGAAATAAGACACACTTTTTGAAAAACATTATTACGCCCTTATAGAACAGATCCTTGGTTTAAGTCTTGGGTTCCACAAGAGTTGGTGCAATTCGCCTCTTCTTGGGCTCCTTGGCTTCTTCTTTCTCTCCCTCGCTTGCATCGCGCTTGGTGCCCGCAACACTACCAGTAGCACTTCGTGGTGTCTCAGGAGGTGTAGTCAAAGGCACACCTGTCACCTTGCCCGAGTTTGCTGCGGCGATTCCTGGAACGTTACCAGAAATAAGAGTTGGGTTGGTAACTACGCCGGCCGCGGGAACAGTGCTGGCCTGCGTGGTGATGGTCGCAATCGAAGACGCCGAGTTCGATCTCGCCGGAGATGAAGGACGCTGAGATATAAGTGAAGCAGATTGAGGAGGCGAAGGTGCTGTGAATGAGCTCGCTGAGTTACGATGGTGGTGGTGTGAGCCATTGGGAAAAGGTGAAGGGGGAGCGAAGCTGGTCGTTGGCGTAGGCATAGGCGTACTCTGGTTAGATGAGGAAGCAGCTGCTTGAGACTTGGCTGGACCAATTTCGCCCTTGTAGACTTCACCAAGTTCTCCAGGTGTAAATGATAAAGTAGAACAGAAGCCATCAGAAGATGAGATCATTAAAGTCAGACCGTCGCTTGACCTGGGTAATCTGTTAGTGTAAGTTCACATGTCGATAGGGTTGTACATACCAAGCGAGGTCAGTGAATGTAGCGCAGTGGAGATTGCTAACAACGCAGATTGGAGTCTTTTGTTGAGTATCGTAGAGTAGAACCGAGTCTTGGGTAGCCACTGCATACACCATACGGTAAGGAAGGGAGAAGGCAGGCCTCGGGCCTGGTGTGGTAGAGGCTGTATCCGAATTTGATGTTTTCGAATCGGACATAGTGGATGGTGGAGGGGGTGGATCCATGACAGAAGGAGCTGGCGATGGCTTCGAGAGAGGTTCTGGAAGAGATGGTATAGGCTCCTCCGAGGACGATGTGTCGATGGTGATGTTCCGTGTTACTGGCGGCGACTGGCGTAGCGTGTAGAATATCGGAGAACACTTGACCACGACCGATGGCTTCTTGTGGCCTGGCAAATGAGCAATCGGTGGCTTGTTGATGCCACCGCGCGTGTAGATGTAGACGGTGTTGATTACCTCATAGGTAGGCTTCGCGTCTCTCTCAGCTTGATGTTGATTCTGATACTGTCCAGATGGGGTGAGCAGCAAGCTGCCATCCGGTGTAAATGTGAGTCGTCGGAAGAAGGACGTCAAAGTTTCGTTGGCGTAGAGGTTGGCGTTCTTCATTCCTAAGCCGCTACTTAAGGTCGACGATGGTTTTGGTGAAGGATCCATAGGCATGACGGCTGGCAGAGGCATGGATGGCGCCGGTGATACAGATCGTCGAGAGGAAAACGAGGATCGACGGCTGTGGCTAACGACGCTTGGAGGGTTCATGGGAAGTGCGAACGAAGTGGGCGTACCTGGCGCAGAAGGCACAGGAGATCCAACAGAGGGAGCCGAATCGAGGACGGCGAGCGACGAGCGATGGCCAAAATCGGGAGGAGCGGGACTGCTTGAGGAAATTCGTCGAGGAGGAAGATCGGCCTTGATATGGCTGGCAAGTCTAGGAGTCTTATCGTCTTGGCTGAGCGTATATTGACCATCCTTTGTCTTCAGCGAGTAGATATGGACCGATCGATCGGAGGATTGGGTCGCGATGTATTCGTTAAGAGGATCCCAGGTGACGCCCTGTACATAGTGACTGTGCTCGGCGATCTGGCGCACCAGTGTTCCTGTTTCTTGGGTTAGAGGTTGTGGGGCAGGCATTAGGTCCATGATAGTCGTCTGCTAACCTGTCTGACCATTGTAGATTCGCGCAATGTTGTCCATGCTGCCGATTATGAAGTGCATGCCGTCGGGAGACCAGGCCAAGTCATAGATCTCTGCACCACTAGACCGACACATATGCTTCGCTCTCCAGGACTCCTTGTCTTCTGGAGCATCGGATCCGAAGTTTGTCTGGGGCGCTTCGCTTGGCACCCAGAGTATCACGTTGCCATCATCGCCGGCAGAGGCTAGAAGCTCGCCTGGAGATTAAGTTGTTAGCCGGGTAAATCAAACCAAGCGGGAGGACGGTAGAAACCAACCTTTGGGAGCCCAGCGAACGACGTTGACGGCTTGGTTATGCTTGGAAAGAGTTGAAAGGTATTCGACCTTACGATCCTCCCCATCGACCTGAACCTTCCATATTCTGACATGGTTATCACCACCAGCTGTAGCTAAGCGTCCCTTTCCAGACGGTTCGAAATGAGCCGAGTAGACGGGGGCGTTTTGGTCGTGCCAATTGATGATGAGAGGAGCTGCTTTCATCGTGACGACGATGTGTGTGGGTTTGGGTGATCAGAATGGGAGCTGCATAGGTGAGAGGGAGACGCCTGACGAGGCTGTGGGAGAAGAGACCGGAGAGCTCTATTACTCCCACACTCGAATACGAACGAGGTGGAGGATCGAGGATCGAAGGTGAAGATGAAAATACGATGCAGATCTAGAGTGGAAATTAAGAGTAAGAAAAGAAGGCAAAAGTGGACTCTGGATAATTATTGATGGTATCGGCAGTGATGGAATTGGCAGTCGTCGGTAATGCTAATAAAGCAAGGTAGAGTAACAACGGGTGAGTTTGGATGGTGGAGAGCTCCAGGCTGGAGCTGGTGTGGACCTTTGGAAGCCTTTGATTAGACGCCAAGCTGTAGGAGCTAATAAGGGGAGGGGAACAATCAAGCTCATCAACAACAACAGACAGATGAGTTGGGCGTCGGTGATGTTTGTGGGTATGAAGATTAGAAAAAGGGAGGGGGGTAAGAAGGAAGCGGAAGTGAAATGGCGAATAGGTGGAAAAGAGGAGTAAACCGGCACGATTGAGGTTTGTTCCGGCGATGCCATGCCATAAGGTAAGGTAGGTAGGTGTAGGTACCTTACCTGCTGCCATGGAACCTCGCTCTCACTTTCTGACTCTCACACTCACAGTCCAACAGGAACAAGGCACGAGGCACAGGGCGTTTGGCGATCAGCCAAGCCAAGCCCACCTTCAGGCGTGTTACTCAAGACGCTCGCTGTAGGTGGACGGATTGGATAGTTTTACCTAGTAGCCTAGCAGAAGTTAAGTTGCGGCGGACGCGCGGGCGATCATACACATGGGGGATGAGCACCTTGGACTGCCAATGGATCCAATGGGAACCAACATCTAGTTCAAGGATGCATGCATGTCACGAGGGGGGGCAGCTGGGCAACGCAACTAAATTGGACTGTATTTACGGAGCACGGGAGTGCTATATTCGTAGAGCTGGATAGGATTCTAGTAGTGGAGGCTATTATGGATCACTTCCAAGACACGCGCCGCAGCCAAGCACTCAGGCACTTACTAAATTAACCTTGCCGAGTGAGTATCACCATACCTACTACCCACTAGACTACTACGGAGTGTTGTAGCCACCGTCTTGTCCTGTAATGTTCCCCGTTGTCAGCGCAGCGCTCGAGAAAAGTGATGAGGTTGTCAGAGCAGCTGCATTGCCTGCTGGGGACGCCTGCTGGGGTTCTATGGACGGTTTATCAAGTGCTGGGACGACCCGACGGGCGTTGTATAGTAGCACCAAGTCCAAAAGGAATGGGGGTCAAAGCTCGCTCATCAGACCAGAAAAGGGTGCCGACTTGGGCGAGTCCAGCACAGCACAGCACAGCATGTTGTAATGCCTTACTGCACTTTAAAGAGAGGAGAGATGTGATTCATGAAAATACCAGAAGCGAAAGTTTGATACCCCTTCAATCTGTTACTGCGCATTGTCTGTATGATGGAAGTTGACGTCCGTCCATATCCCCCCCGTATTGCATTGTACCTACTAACTGTACGTGGAAACATCTGGGCGAGATCGCGGAAACCAGCCGCAGGCGGGACAAAAGGTCAAGCCATCAAAGTATTTCGATGCCCAGTTAGCTGCATTTATCAAGTTAGCAAGTATCATGTCTGCATGTTTCTCAAAAGTGTGGCGTCTATCTTGCATCACCACACCCATGGGTACCTTTTCAAAGGCACTTGAGTTGTAGAGTGAACAAATGAGCTGCTAGCCGATTAGTGAGTTACCGATATTGTATCATGCTGACCACATAGAGCAAAGAAGAATCCGGTCTTGATTAGATTATTTATTTAACATTTTCCTGATTCTACCAGTTAGTTACCTTAAAGTGCTAAATTGAGACATGCTAACCTGGATGAGTCGGTCATGATAGATCAAGAACCAATCGTGTTGTGTCCATCCTGATCATCTGCAGAGCTACCAATGACCGGAATCTCAATCACTATGGAGACCATGACGGATCTCTTTCAGCTGGCAGAACCCTCCGGCAGCAGACTCCCAACTGAGATTGGCCTTTTTACTTCTTCCACAAGACGGCGGCTTCAAAAGGGATTAAGTGTAAGGCACAGCAGAACTAACACTCATAACACCTACCTGAATCGGCAGCGACCGTATTCAAAGGACTTGGAAGTGTCAGGATGAGTGAGTATCTGCTTATCTCATGCACCTCTGAGACACGGACATGGAAGATTTCAGCTCATGTTTCCTGGTTAGTAGTATCCATGGGGGCATAAATGATTGGTCAATACTTAGTTAGATCACTCCCCGGCTCTTTTGAGTCGGGTTTCTAAACGATGCCTGGAACAACAGTACTCTGTATTTACGCGTGATGATAATACTGGAGTACAGGTATAATCTGGATTAATTGCCACTGAGATCTGCTAGTAACAGTTCTTCCTGAGCCCTCTACTTCCTACCACACCTTCTCGCTAACGGACGCTGTTCAGGTCGTCGTGATTCCAAGTTCCCAAGCTTAGAGTGTACGTGTTGTTTGTAACACGTTGTCTTTACCAGGTTCCTTGAGATCATCACCCGCTTCAGAACCTTCCACATCCGAGGCAACCTTGGCTGTGCGAAACTTGCGAATAGGAACCCCCCGAGCAAACAGCTCGTCAATCTCCTCCAATGTTTTGCCTCCACATTCAGGAATACAAAACCAAGAGAACAAAGTCGCGAGGAATGAAGTGACGCCAAATATGAAGCCGACTTTGGATCCAAGCCCAGCGTGCGATTCGTCGATGAGGTACGGAATGCTGAAGGCGACTGCCCACTGAATGACAATGTTGAAGACAGCACCGACAGCGTATGTGAGGTCGCGTAGGCCGGTCGTCGGGATCTCGGCGGCAACGACGTGCGAGAGAGGAGCCCAGCCGAGACAGAAGCCGATGCTGAAGAGGGTGACGGTCGCGACGATGCCAGAGCGGATGCTATGCGAAGGAGCTTCTATTGTTCCGAGTCCGCCCATGGTCATGAGACTTGCTGTCTGAACGAAAGCACCGGCTACCATCAGGGGGCTGTGGAAATCAACTGTTAGCTTGCCGGCATATTAAACATCCAACATGAGAGGGGAATACTGACACTCTGCCCGTCTTGTCCGCCAGGAACTGCGTCAAGAAGACGACGACAATGTTGATCGCAGAGTTGATGCACGACATAACGAAAGGGTTTATGGTGCCTAAGCTCTGAATGAATATAGTCCCATATTTAGAAGAGAAGTTCTGGCCTGTGAGCTGGAGAAAGACGTTGACGCCGATGGTAACCAGAGTACGCTTGAGGTTGGCTGAAGGTGTCAGTAACTATTATACCTGTGAGACTCGCACGTAAATGGAGTCGACTTACTACCACGCCACATGTCCATGAAACCGCCCTTCTTGATAGTCTTATCCAAAGATTTTCGCATCTCTTGAAATTCGAGCTCGATCTCTTCTTCCGTGTAAGCCCTTTGTCGAAGGAGGTGAAGGGATTTGAGAGCGTCCTCTTGGCGGTCTCGCGTCAGCAGCCAGCGGGGAGACTATAGAGCGTTAACATGAATTTTGTAGAAACTTGGCATGATAGTATCCGTACCTCAGGAATCCACCAGACGGCAAGTGCAAGAATAGAAGGAATGACAAAGAAAAGGCCATATGGGATTTGCCAGGACGCGTGCCCCTTGATGTCGCTGGTACCTCGACAGATGATGGACATGATGAGACTGCCAAACTAGATTAAATATTAGCAGATCGACGCAATAAGAAAGGTGGATCTGTGCGAACCAGAAGGCCGGACTGATAAGTTCCAACAACGAAACCGCGAGCCTCAGCCGGGACGAGCTCCGACTGCAGAACAGGAACCAGGGCAAGTTCCATCCCGATGTAAACATAGGCAATGGTACGCCCAGTGATTGCTTGCGTGGGAGTCTTTGAAGTAACCAGAATAATTGCAGAGATCAAAGCCCAGAAACACATTAGAAACATGGCCAAGCGGCGACCAAACCGACGGCTGAAGAGGTTGCCAAGAACAAGACCAAAGACAAAACCGACAAAGTTGACACTGTTCAAAAGAGACAGAAAGACTGTCTCGAGAACATAGGTGCCGGTGGCTTCGTCGAAAGTTCCAAACTGCCTCTTGAAGAAGGGCATTGCCTGAGTATTACTGAAGGCGGATTGGTCCATGCCGAAGTTGAGCTGAGACAAGGCGATAATGCTACAGGCATAGATGAGGCGGCCATTGAAGCAGGAAAGAAGCCCACGGGTACGCTTGGTAGGAGACATACTTGGCTACTTGATTCCAGAGTGAAAGATCAACGAGCAGCTGGCCTAGATACGATGCTTACTTCTCAACAACTATACACACTCTTATACATGTTTTCCAACTGTGGCCAAACTTGAGGTTTCTTGTCGTCAGAACTGGACTTGATCACGCAATATGATCTAGATACTATGGAGTATGGTTTCTAGCGGTATCCTTGCGGTTGGAAGGCCATCATCGACGAGTGGAAGTGTCTCCGATGTAAGGTATGGGTGTAAGTCAAACATCGGTAGGATGAGTCTGCAACTCAATAGTCGTCCCTCCATGGTAAAGTCGATGGCGTGATGCAAGGGCCCCCGTATTTCTTGAGTTGGACGGGCGTTTTTAGCGATGGGGGGGAGACGGCTCCGTGTTTGCCGGAACGGAGACGGCGGGTATGAGCGGAACCGGGGCATGGCCGGCAAGCCTACGGGGCGAGTTCGGTGGTGCGTTATGGCTTGCAGAGTATCTCGAGTATCTCCCATAGAGGAGCAGCTTTAAAAAAAACTAGATTAGACTTCTAATGCTCGTCCAGCTTCCAATTCGGGACTTGGTAGACGTGGGGATGCGCTCATGGAAGACGGAGAAGACGCGGAGAGGCGGACTCAAGTGGATCATCAACACCTCCCCAACTTATACCTAAACGCGCAACTCCACACTCCCAATGAGTTCTATGTCAGCAGTTAATAAAGCACCTTGCCTCTATTCGGGGACAAAATGTAATTGATTAATTCCCTTGAGGACTCTCCCTTGGCTCACCGACTGTGACTGTCTCGAGACATCAGGCTCATCACACCTAGCTCGTTCTCTCGGTCTGAGCTCATTATGGGCCATGTTCCCTCCTCTAAGCGACCTAACTTCCTCGTCATTGTCGCGGATGACTTGGGATACAGCGACATTGGGTGCTTCGGCTCCGAAATCCACACCCCAAATCTTGATCGCCTCTCACAAACCGGTGTGCGGTTGACCAATTTCCATACAGCTTCAGCATGCTCACCAACTAGAAGCATGCTCTTCTCTGGAACAGACAACCATATCGCCGGGCTGGGCCAGATGACAGAGCACATGGCGAGTTTCATGGATGTGTACAAGAACAAACCTGGCTATGAGGGTTATCTCAACTTTCGCGTTGCTGCTCTTGGCGAGATTCTTCAAGACGCTGGCTATCATACAATCATGTCTGGGAAATGGTACGTCGGCGATTACTTGCAGCGATTAGTGAACAAATTCTCATATCTATTACTAGGCATCTGGGTACGACCAACGAGACCTCACCCCATGCAAGGGGATTCGACAAGAGCTACGTCTTCCTATCAGGATGCTGTAACCACTACAACTACGAACCACAGCTCGACGATCCAGCACACGGGTTCTTTACGCCAATGAATGCTGGCAAGTTCTGGATGCAAGACGACAGATTCTTGGATCGAAAAAACCCAGACGATGTACCAAGCGACTTTTACTCTACAACTACTTTCTCCGACAAGTTGATCGACTACTTGAAAGATCGTAACGACACGGAACAACCATTCTTTGCGTATCTGCCCTACACTGCACCTCATTGGCCACTACAGGCACCGCGTGAGACTATCGACAAGTACAAGGGACTCTACAATGACGGACCAGCGGCTCTGCGTAAGCGAAGACTTGCTAGGCTGGTGGAATTGGGACTCATTTCTGAAGATACTGAACCTGCTCCCATGGCCGTCGAAATGTGGGATAACATGTCACCTGCCGAAAAGGCCGAGTCGGCAAGAAAGATGGAAGTCTACGCCGCCATGGTAGATCTTATCGATGCCAACATCGGACGTGTGGTGGACTATCTCGAGTCTATAGATGAATTGGATAACACCTTTGTTCTCTTCATGTCGGATAACGGAGCTGAGGGAGCTATGCTGGAAGCTATCCCCATGATGGGCAGTGTCGGCAGTGTCCCGAGAATCATCAACCGGTATTACAACAATTCTGTCGATAACATGGGCATGGCTGATTCGTACATTTGGTACGGCCCTGAATGGGCGTGTGCCTCGATGGCTCCCTCAAGGGGGTTCAAGACTTGGATCACTGAAGGCGGCATCCGATGTCCATGCCTTGTCCGATACCCCCCTCTTGCAAAAACTGGAGGCTCACATACCGACTCATTCTGCACCGTCATGGATATTTTACCCACAGTTCTGGACCTAGCAGGCGTGCCATTACCCGGAAACCAGTTCCGGGGTAGAGAGGTTTTCCCTGTAAGGGGCTCTTCGTGGATATCTCATCTTGAGAACCAGACACCCGCTTTCCACGACGAGGAAAAGGAGATTACTGGTTGGGAGTTGTTTGGCCTCCGAGCTATCAGGGAGGGTCAATGGAAGGCTCTGTATATGAATGCTCCGCGGGGAAAGGATAAATGGGAGCTATACAACCTGCAAAACGACCCTGGTGAGCTATATGACCTTGCTGATGAGAAACCGGACCTGATGGAGCGGTTGATCAAGCTCTGGGAGATTTACTACTCAGAAACAGGAATGTTTGATCCTGGGCATGAGTTCAAAATCACCCAAATTTGAGATTTCCACAGAGATCAGCAAACTCATAAAAATGAAAATGAAACATGGTCCTTGCAAAATTGACTATTCTTTTTCTTCACATTGTGTGATACATATGCCTTAGAATATCTGCCATGCGTCTTACATCAACTGCGTCCGTCGCCCAGCGCTCGAGCGTCTGAATCGCAATCTCAACGATTACATGCCATTGCTCAGGAGGTTGAACTCGATGTGGATTAAGAGCAGCAGCGAGGATAAGGGAAGCGCATAAGAAGACCTTTCGAGAGATGAGCCACGTTCCACCATGGCGCCGGTCAAAAGCAAGGCGATGCACTATGCTGGCGCAGATACTGAGCTCTTTGATCGCAAGACCATGTGCCTGCGGAGACGCGGGCTCATCAGACTGATAATGAAGGACATAGTAAAGGATGGGTCGGAGTGTATACTCTCGCCAAAGGGAGGCTCGACCTTGAAGTGCTGCAGCAAACTCCTCGTCTGGTAGTTCGTCGCTCTCGAACTGAACAGCGGCAGGAATGTGGTAGTGCCTAGATTTCCCAGAGAGTTAGATGTTCGGTGTGAGGTCGTTGCAAGGATGAACAAAGACTCACCATTGCGATATCTGTTGCTCACTTTCATGGTACTGGCGGATCAAGTACAGTGGGTTTTTTATCCAATATTCCTCTCCGTTTCTATATAAGAGATTCAGGGTCCCGTCAACAGTACGTCGGATTGATATCTCAGATAGGTAGTAGTACCATCCTCGTTCGTCGACTTGGCGCTGTTCTTCATCCGGATCAGTTTGTGACCCATTGGTTCTTGGAATCTGTCCAGTTAGCAAACCCTCAGGTGGTGATGGAAGCGGTTCGGGATATGAGAAGCTCTCGAGAGCACTTGGTCTCAGTCCCAATTCAAACACAAGCTCACTTGAAAGGAGTCAGCAGCTGAACTGTACATACCCACCTCAATGGCCGCTACTGACCTCTCAGCTCGGAAACACGTCCAGAAAAGTCTCTGCTCTAGATGATAGTCTTGTGGATTACTCTCTCGGAAAGGTGCCCGAGGCTGTTCTCCACGTTGACGTAAATGCGTTTCGAGACGAGAGCAGGCTTGTTGAACATAGTACCATGCCCTCAACGGACGAAGAGCAAACTTTTCGAGTATTGTCGCTAAGACAAAACATTGAATATCTTCTATGGAGTTCCCAAGAAGGCCAATTCTCTTTTGAGCCGCTGCATAGTAAGGTTCTGCTCTGGAGCTCTGGTCGGAATCATCCAGTAGTTGAAGTTGCTCCTGAGTTGGAGGCACAGGATAATCGTTTGGCCTTATCCACATTCCGGTGTATTCAGCCAAAGCACATGATAAAAGCTGAGGTTATTAGCTTGATATAATGTATTACAAGGATTGGGTTCTTACCACAAGACAGGATGAGGAGTTCCAATCCAGTCCGTTCTCCTCTGCGGTGCGAGCATGCCTTATCAGCTGATGCCCGTCCAGTACAGGATTTCGTGGATGAATATGCGCGAGAAATCTGCGACACAATGGAACGAATGCTGACTCGTCTATGCCTTTGCCACCACCGTTCTGTCTTTGTACACTGCTTTCCTTATACCCCGGGCTCAAAGGGAAGGAGTCAATGTCACGGACGTCGCTCGGGACAATATCGTGAAGGGCTGGCCAGCGCAGTACAGATTCGCAGCGGAGAGCAGCAAAGGGAAGCCGTTCAGCTTCAGCCAGTTGCACATTTGTCGATGTTTGTGTTTGATACTGAGCACCAGCGGAGAATCTTGCCCATGGACTTGTAGCTGCTGGTGTTTGAGGGGTGGTGTCGGTAGTTGTGAGCAGGGGTTCAGCGTCTGAAAAGACCATGGGTGAGTTGTTGTTTCTCTGAAGCATTTCTTTGATTTCGTCCAGACGACCCATGATTTGGCGGTTTGAAACTGCATCTTCTATGCCGTCATCCCCTACCTCATTGTCCATGTCCGCGTAGACGCACTTGGCCCTGTGTCGCACGCAAAAGCCACATGTCGGACGAACGTTGTCGCACTTTGTCTTGCGTACACGACAGAACTGACAAGCCGTTACGGCGCGTTTCCTACGGGTGAAGTCGGTGGTGGTCAGCCGCCGCTGTCGTTTCCCCAAACTTTGCGACTGAGTCTCATCGTGATCCTGGCCGTCTTGGATGCTGGGTCCTTCTGGGAAGTTATTCTGGAGGCCCAGTGATATTGCAGATGCTGCTGATGATGTGCTTGTTGAGTTGTTGTTGTTGCGTATGGGTGTACGGAGATCAAACGAGTATGGCAATGGGGTTTGAGACCTGGTTCCAGACATGGTATCCTGGAGTTTTGATTCATTTTGACGGCGGAGACGGGGAAGAACGGAGATCGGAGGCTGGGAAGAGACAAGCCGGGGTAGGTGATCCCGGGACCCAACCATAGCAAGCGTTATTTGGCTCTGCTAACTTCTTTCGTAACATATTCACTGTAGTAGGCGTTGTTCAAACTTCAAAAGGCGTCATCACAGCTCGCCATGGCGGCATCTCCCAACGCAGTAAGGAGTGGAGTTTTGAAGTTCCACCTCCAGCTCTAAGAGAAGGTATCACAACGCACCTAAAGAAGAGGTAGAAGTAGGAGTCTCTACAGCAATGCAATCAAACTGACATGATTCTCTTGTTAGTCTCTGATAAACGTGTTGTCTTTTATTTACAGCTGTAAATCTGTATCGCGTAGCGCATAGTCACCAATCATGTTTCAACTCAGATTGTAACTCGTACTTGATACCGCCAAAAGATAAAAATGAGCATTGATAGGTAGTCGGTTGTTGACCGCTCTGGCTGTGAATAACGGTAGCAGTCTTCTTGGTACTAAGCTAGCAAAATGGATAAGGGAGCAATTTACCCGGTACCAGAGTCAAGCAACTTGAAGCAGACTCACTCGCCGCTACTTACCTATTGGATTGATATGGAGTATCGGCTGAGTCAAAATGTTCAGCGAATAGATTGCTGCACTTTCTATCCCTTAAATCAACATGATTAGGATTGATAGACTGGGTCCTAGGTTATCACCGTTGTGTCATAAATGTCTAAGCAAAGTTCTCGACCGATGATTCTCTCTGAGACACTACTGCATGGTATGGCGGGACGTCCTATCCGTGCTGTGCATTAACTAACACATAATGCATGTCTTGGAGTGCCGAACGCCTGGACATGTCTTGATGAGTCACGCCGTTGAGAGGTCCTGAACGTTGCTGGGAGGGTTACACAATGTATCGGAAAAGCTGTAAAGTCGTCGATCGATGTGCTGTGCAAGGATGTCTAGGTAGTATTGTTTATACATCGTTCAAAACGAGATCCAATTCACCAAGTAACGGTTTGTCGTCGAGTAAAGACACACCCGGTCTTAATAGTTGTATAACTTCTATATTTTGAGCTGTTCATTCAGCGATAGGTAGCTGTCAACTTTGAGGTGCTCTTTCAAGGCTTGAAATTCCGTAGAAGTAGATGTTCAGGTGTAAGTTTGTTATTATTATGCCGTCACTTACGCTGAGATGGTGTTGCCGGCCCGTGACAGGTCCTTCCCCAAACAGCTCGCCGGGGTCCACCTTCCAAGGCCTACTGGTTTAGCGGTGCCGCACGGGCCAAGCATCCCGGAGACGGCACCTATTCCCATTCCACCGGCACCAGGTGGACTTTTTGAATCTTCCTTCTGTACTCTGTACCATGCATGGAACGTGCAGCAACACTCACTTCCTTGGCACCGATTCTCTTACTTCATCTGCAATGCGTGTATCCGTACAATCAAAACAGATTAATCTGTCTCGGGCTCTTTTCAGGCACCCGCAAAAAAAAACCAGCATCGAATCTTGGTCAGGGCCACAATCGTACATACTGCCTAGGCGCCTCTGTCACATCCTCTCAAACTGTCATTCAAGATGGTTGCTGATCCCGGTGGACCATGCTAGTCTCCGCCAACCACACAGGGTTACTTGCTGTGTCGATTGGTCAGTTCAAAAAAGACCCTGCATTGCCACTTCTGGTGGCTGACGAGCGGTGACTGAATGATGCCGGCCTCATTCTGCTTGACACGAGAAACACAAAGAAGAGGGTTGTCAACAGGATTGTCCTGTTGCCGAGCAGTATGCGGTATGTTGTACTAGGAGGTACAATTGATATTCGGATCCCGTCGATATCATGTTCTTGCATCGATGCTCTGCACATCACACCTTGCAGCAGAGTCCTACTATACTCTTTACGGATCGTTGATGCCTCGCCGTAAAGAGTCATGGACGGCTTGATTATCAAGGGAACTTTGCAAATCAACTAGGTTCCCAACAATGGATCTTTACAAGCGATATCTCGAGCTGCCGACCCTTGCCCCTACAACCACCCCAATTTATCCTTACATGACCTTGTTCGAGCGGTTCCTCGGAGCACTAAGACTAAGCCTTGACACAAAAACCGCACTTTTTGATTATCTAACCTGCACTTTTCTGACGTCTTATTTCGTTGACTCAACCCACCTGCAACGGAAGAGTAGGGGTCCCGTCTTTTTGCAAATCGCTAGGAGCAGTATCAGCCAGCTTACTTCGATGCGCAAGAGGTAGGTGCCTGGCTTGGATGATTCCATAAAGACTCTGCAGGATCCTTACCATCTTTCTTTCGACCTACTTCCTCTACATTTCCAAAGGCACATCAAATCTATCGGCTGCCTTAAGTTCAGTCTTAAAAAGAGATTTCAACGTGCAATCGAGGACGACCATAACAATAACAACAACTGCGACAGTAACGATCGCATTGCGGCGTTTTTCGCCACTGTCCCTCACGGCGCTTCCTTCGCAGTCTTGCTTAAGAAGCACGAACCATCATGGTTGTGTTCAACCTTGATGTTGCTTTGACTGGCACAGGCTTGGCCGTTGTCGCATTGGCCACGGCGCCTGCTTTAGTCACAGCTATCACCCAACTGCGGGAACGCACTGCTAAGGATAACTTTTATGAGGACGTCGATGGCAAGAGCACACCAGAAAGCATCGCCGCCTTTTCAAATCGGCTGCCTAAAATCTTTATCTTGGCTTTGTCCGCTATTGGCCTTGGAACTTCGATCGCCATCTCTGTTCTCTCAATACTTAACTCGCATTCTGATACATTGTTGCTCAAAAATTGGTTAATTGCTGGCGCATGGGTGAGTAGCTTCAATTCATGATAATCCTCAACCGGAATTAACGTCTTGCACCAATAGGCTCTCGTTCTTCTGCATGCCATCTCTTTGAGTGCCCATCACTCATCTGTAAAGGTTCACGACCTTGGACTTTGGCTATTGGGGTCTTCTCTTATTGTTACCACTATTACTGTGCCCCAATTGACCAAGGAAGCCCAGTATGCTTCCCGCGACAACATTGCTACCATTGTCCTCCGTGCTGTGAGCGTCGGTGGTGCCGTCTCCCTCTGCGTTTTCAGTGTGCTACTTCCTCGACGACCTGACGTATTTTTCGAGGGCTACAAGGTTGATGAACAATGGACTGTGTCTGCTTTTAGCCGCTATACTTGGTCCTGGGTTGGTCCTCTCCTGAATTATGCGGTCAAGAAGAATGATCTAGATGCTGCCGATGTTCCCCACGCGGACCGGACGTTGCGAGCTGCAGACCTGAAAGAAGACTGGGTGGCGTCTAAGCCTCAAGGCAGCCTCTTTCGCTCGTTGTTTTGGGCCTACAAGGGTCCATTCGTGGTGCAATTCTCCCTTACCGTGTTCCGAAACTTTGTGGCTCTTCTGCCTTTCTGGGCTATGTTGCGAGTCATCAACATCCTGGAACAACGCGATGTAGGACTAACTGGAGCATCCAACCTGGAGCTCTGGGTGCTGATATTTGCCATGGCCGGCTTCAGTCTTTTGGATGCTGTAAGTTCGTATACTGGCTTGTTCTGGCGCGTCTGCTAATCCCATTTATAGTGGGTTGAGGGATGGGTTTTCTGGTACTCGTTTGCTGGGATTGCTCTGCCTATACGATCTCAGTTATCTACACTCATCTTCGAGAAGTCCCTACGACGCAAGAACGTCAAGTCTGCAGAAAAATCAAAAGAATCAGATACGCCAGAGGCGGATGCAACCGGTAAAAAAGACGAAGACGAGTCCGATGACAGCTCGAGTGTGTTGAAGTCTCGACAAGCCATCGTCAACCTTGTTGGCGTTGATGCTTTGCGAATCGCAAATTTCACAGGATACCAGTTTCTGATTATTAACAGTGTTGTCAAACTGGTCTTCTTTTCCTTCTTTTTGGTCCGTTTAATTGGATGGATTCCTTTCACGGCCGGTTTTGTAGCTTGGGGCCTTACTCTTCCTGCCAACACCTACTTCTCTAAAGAATTGCTCGCCAGATCGGACAAGTTGATGAAACTTCGTGATGAGAAGTTAGCCGTGGTTAATGAAGCTCTGCTTGGTATGAGGCAGATCAAGTTCGCCGCGCTTGAGAGCCGCTGGGAGAAGCGTATCTTGGCTATGAGAGAGAGGGAACTCAAGACTCTATGGGGACTTTTTGTCGTCGACACTGGTCTTTTTGGATGCTGGGTTGTCAGCCCCATCCTCTTGGCCGCAACATCCCTTGCCGTCTACGCTGTTCTTAATGGACAGCTTCTGCCCTCTGTCGCATTTGTCAGTATTGGAATTTTCAAGGCTTTGGAAGTGTCTCTTGGAGTGCTACCGGAGCTCATCACGATGGGCGTGGACACATTTGTCTCCATCAAACGAATTCAGACATATCTCAATGGCCCTGAAATGAAGAACACCTTGTCGGAAGGTCCAGAGGTGGCATTTGAAGGTGCATCCATCGCTTGGCCAGAGGACGACGAAACATCCGACGAGAATAGGTTCATTCTGAGAAACCTGAACATGAGCTTCCCCGCTGGTGAGCTATCAGTCATTTCAGGAAAGACTGGGGCAGGAAAGAGTTTGCTTCTTTCTGCCATTCTAGGCGAGACCGATGTGTTGGACGGTTCTGTTCATGTGCCCAAGACCATCCTTCCAGCGGAGCGTCGTGATGCACAGGCACACCTTGGCGACTGGATCATCCCCGGTTCTATTGCTTATGTGGGACAAACTCCGTGGCTCGAGAGTGCGTCGCTCCGGGACAACATTCTATTCGGCCTCCCCTTTATCGAGGAACGCTACAACCAGGTCGTCGAAGTCTGCGCCTTGAAGAAGGACCTTCAGATTTTGACAGACGGTGACAAAACGGAACTCGGTGCCAACGGTATAAATCTTAGTGGCGGTCAGAAATGGCGAGTCACCTTGGCTCGAGCTATCTACTCACGTGCCGAGATCCTAGTTATGGATGATGTCTTTAGTGCTGTCGACGCACATGTAGGTCGACATATCTTTGAGAAGTGTGTCACGGGCGACATTTGCAAGGGACGAACGCGAATCCTTGTCACTCACCACGTTGCCTTGGTTCAGTCTAAAGCTAAGTACATTGTCGAGCTTGGCGAAGGTGTTGCTCTGCACGCCGGTTTGGTATCTGACTTTATCCGAGACGGAACTCTGGAGGAGATTCGGCAACACGAAGAGACTGCACAACAAGCCTCAGAGGATGAGACGCTAGATTCCTCAACCGCTGTCAACTCCGAGGAAGCCTCTGTCACAGACTCTACAGACAACAACGAAACCAACGCGCTGCAAAAGGTGCCCTCGAAGGCTAAGCAGTTCATTCAGGAAGAAGCCCGCGAAAAGGGCGTGGTAAAGAAGCATGTCTACTTAACCTATCTCAAAGATAGCGGCGGCGTGTTCCTTTGGGCTGTCTGTGCAGTCATCTTCCTTGGATATGAGATTGGCATTCTTGGTACGTCTTCGAGTTTCTGGGTGTGAAATGCGTTGCTAACACTGGCATTAGGCCGAGCATGGTGGCTTCGAATTTGGACTGGCGATGTCGACGAGAGCGTTTCAGTTGGCAGCATCCAGCAACAACACGGCCATGCCTCAGTCATTTCACTTCAACATTTTCCATACAGCTCTGCGTCTGACTTGAGGACTGCCGAGTCTCATTATGATTTGAAGTACTATCTGTGGATCTACATTGCAATCTCTAGTGCTACCGCAATCATTGGCACTCTGCGATTTTTCTGGGCGTATTTCCTTGCCATCAAAGCGAGCCGGTCGCTCTTCGAGAAGATGCTGTTTGCAGTCCTACACACTCCTCTCAGATGGCTCGACACGGTTCCTGTTGGAAGAGTCCTGAACAGATTCTCGTCCGATTTCAACATCATCGATAACCGTATCACCTTGGACTGGACCCAGTTCATTTCCAATCTGTTGTCCCTGGTTGGCGTGTGTGTTGCCGCTTTCTTCGCGTCTGGCATTGTCATACCCTTGGCTATAGTCTTACTAGGACTTGGCATCTTGCTGGGCAACAGGTACCTCTATGGTGCACGACCATTGAAGCGACTCGAGAGTAACTGCAAGTCTCCCGTCTTTGAGCTCTTCAACGCAGCGCTTGCAGGCGTGTCCACTATTCGAGGGTATAAAAAGACACAAGTCTACATTGATAGAATGTATGAGAAACTTGATTCTTGGGTCATTATCACGTCTTATATGTGGCTTGTCAATCGCTGGATGGGCCTGCGTATGGGTCTCATCGGTACGATCTTTTCAACAATCGTTGGAATTATCGTTATTGTGAGTCCCAGCATGGACGCCGCTCTTGCTGGGTTTACCTTATCTTTTGCTATGGATTTCGCGGAGAGCATTCTCTGGACTATTCGAAATTATGCTGGGATGGAACTGAATATGAACTCGACGGAGCGAGTTGTCGAGTACACGGAGCTTGAGACAGAGTCGTTCGAGGGAGAGAAGCCCTCTGCCTCGTGGCCTGCATCGGGAACCATGGATATTGAAAATTTAGAGGTTTCTTATGCACCTGATCTGCCGCCTGTGCTAAAGGGAATCTCTTTCGACGTCAAGAACAACGAGAGAGTTGGCGTCGTGGGACGTACAGGCGCCGGAAAGTCTTCTTTGACCCTCGCCTTGTTCCGATTCTTGGAGGCCCGCTCTGGCAGTGTTACCATTGACGGTTTGGATATCTCCAAGATTGACCTACATAGCTTGCGATCTCGCCTGGCTATTATCCCACAGGTATTTACAGCCATTTTCACTAACTTAAGTACAAAAAGATTAACATGTTTCTAGGACCCCGTGCTTTTCTCAGGCACCATTAGATCTAATCTTGATCCCTTTGAGGACAACACAGACGACGAACTTCGCGAGTCACTGAGCCGTGTTCACCTTGTGGATTCTCGACCAGTTACGCCTGCTAATGAGCCCGCCTCGGCAGCAACCTCGACATTGGCTGCAAAGAACACAAACATTTTCCGAGATCTTTCAAGCCCCATCTCCGAATCTGGCGGCAACCTCTCGCAAGGCCAGCGCCAACTTCTGTGTCTCGCCCGTGCTATTGTGGCTCGACCTAAGATCATGGTGCTGGACGAAGCCACCTCAGCTGTCGACATGGCTACCGATGCACTGATCCAGCGCAGTATTCGTGAGGAATTTACCGACAGCACTCTCATCGTCATTGCGCATCGCCTGAGCACTATTGCCGACTTTGATCGTATCCTTGTTCTTGCCGATGGCCAAGTCGCAGAGTTTGGAACCCCCAAGGAGCTCTGGCAACAAGAAGGCGTGTTCCGTGATATGTGTGAGAGCAGTGGCGAGAAGGAAAAGTTGAAACAGACGATATTTGGGTGACAGCGAGAAACTCGAATAAAAAAACAAGGAATAAGATCGAAAATGCGAGTTTGGAAAAGTTGTATATATTTTTACCAGGTTTAAACCCCCAATCCGCCTTTTGTGGTGAGTGAGATGGCGATCAATGGATGTTACTGTTTCCGCAGTCAGTCGACTACGCTAGATAGCTCGCCCATCTGGGTACTGCTTTAGAACATGTGGCCCATAATGTGTCAACCATTTGAGATGCTACATATTAACCGTGTTGCATTTTTGATTAGAAACTAACGTGATGTTATTAGATATAAAGCTATCCAATTGTGTTCAATCTTGTGATCATAAGCTCATTAACTAGAACAGATTCTCCTCTGCTATACTTCCTCGAAAGAAACTATACCCAAGCCCTAGATGCCATAATCCCTAACTGTGGGAGGAAAGTGAAGCATTCACTCACACTCGTCATCGGATTCGTCGAGGGCATCGTCAAAGCCCCCAGCAGGAACTGAACTCTTGATGTAGTCGCGGAAGCCACGGCTCATCTTGACAACAGCTCGCAGATGCTTCTCGCTAATTGTGATGCGCTCTGTGTTTTCTTCTTGGGCCTCGCTCTCAGCTAGAGCAAGAGCTGTTTGCATGGCGTTGCGAATCTCTCGACCATTCCACTTCAGGCTACGGACATCCTGACTATTCCAGACAAAATCACGAGCTGCACCAGAAACTTGGATATGACTATTCGAGTCTCGGCTCAAGCGGTCAAAATTATGAGTCCAGATGCGCTCACGGTCCTCGTGGCTAAGACTCTTGTAGTGTAGAGCGACGTGAATGCGGCTCAGAAACGCATTATCAAATGATTGGACGCGGTTGGTGGTGAGGAAAAGCACGCCACGGTAGTATTCGAGTGCACGGAGGAAGACAGAAACCAGGCCGTTTCTGGCAATATCCTTGGAGCGACGACGCTCGAGATAGACATCGGCTTCATCGAGAAGAACCAGGGCACCATAGCGCTGGCCGAGTTCAAGGAAGTAGCTGAGATTGGCCTCAACATTGAAAGAGTCAACGCTGAGATCACCGCTGGTGAGGGCAATGAGGGGTCGGTTAGTTAGCTCGGCGATGCATTCAGCTGTGCATGTCTTTCCAACACCGGGAGCACCGTGAAGCAGAAAGATGCGGCCTTCGCCCTTGTTCTTGACGAAATCTTGACCCCAAGGCGATACTCTTCCTTCGCCCAGGTCCGTAGCAAACTTTCCGATCAGGGCCTTGACAGTCATCTTGACCTCATCATCGAGCACGAGGTACTTGAAAGCCTCCTTGTCCGTCTTCAGCTGCTTTAGGTGGGCGATATTCAAATGACCCCAGCGTCGATCGCCCAAAATGAAGCCTGGGATGGTATTACTGCACACAAGATAGAAGAGATCACTATCAGGGGGCGAGTCTTGAGTAGGGACAAGGTCTTCAAAGCCGAGATACGGGCTCTTGGCGTTTTGGTTTGTGCGGTCAGCCGTGCAAGCTTCGCATCCACATCGAGGGGGATTTCTAGGTAGATGGTCCTTGGCTGGAGGTGAAGTTTGGTCGAATTGCGGAGGACGATGGCGGGCCATTCCACGCATAGAGTCTGGACCCATGAAATAGAAAGTGTCAAAGCCAGAAGCATCGCAGATGACACGGCCGCGCATAAAGCCCGTGGGCCCTCGAGACTGCCTGTTGGTCGCTCCAGAGTTGACGAGGAGACCCTCATAGTCCATATAGGTTGGGCGCTTGAGGAGCTCCCAGTACAACTTTCCGAGCGCAATGTTTTTTTCTCTCATTGTCATGCCACCCTGTGCTTCAAGGTCCTCCGGCCAGAAGTCCGCAGGAATGATAGGAAGGCCACCAATGGCCTGCTCGCCGAGCCATGGGGAAAGATGGAAACTGTACATGAAACGGTTCAATTTTGTGCCGTTCGATTCTAACATCCAGCAACTAATCTTGTAGACATCATAAGGGCTGTTGTAGGGGCCCTGACCGATATTAACGCTACTAATAACATACGGGGTCCAGATATCGTAGCGCTTTGCGTAGAAGATCTCACCCGGCTTGAGGAGAAGCCAAAAGAGGTCGAAGGTGGCCCTTGGGGTCTCAAGTTGATGGCGTTCCTCTTCGCGGCGGATCTCATCCCCAAGGTTGTCATCGAGGAACTTGAGGAGAACATCGATATGTTTAGTAGTGGTGGCGGCATACTCAGGGCCATGGGCCGATGGTTGGTGAGCTTTGTAACGGGAAAGCTCTTGTCGGTGATGGTAGAGAACCCGGTAAGGGGCGTTGATCTTGATAGACTTCCCCTCAAGGTTGATGTAGGGATAGTAGGCCACAACAGCCTTGAGAGCATTGATAAGCTGCTCTGAATGAATGATCATGAAAGGTCGAGCAACGTCTGGAGCAGAAGCTTCGAGATCCCCATCTTCGTCCGAGTAATAATCGTCGTAGCGGTAATTGACTTGCTCGAATGCCTCGGTAATGGGCCTGTCTTCTTGGCCTGGGGGAGGGCGCGACTGACGACGAATACGTCTAGGAGAGGATTTCTCGGTGAAGACCCTTGTAACAATCTCAAGAACGGGCTTTTCTTTGCCCATAAAGTCTTCATCTTCAAAATCATCGCCGTCGCCTTCATATTCTGGAATGTCCTTGAAAGCCAGCGTGCTCTGACGGCCTGTTGTTCAATTAGCAATGTTCTACTTGGCTGTAGACCAGGTAGGGAAGTGACTTGCGTTCCATGACCTTGTCGTTCCAGCCAAGATACTTGACGACATGGAGAACGTCTGGGACCTTGCCATCGACCTTGAGAATGCCCTGCTGGGAGGGCTTCTTCACCCGGATGGCTCTATGGGGGATATCCTCAAAGCTCACGATAGAGCTGGTGTCGTCGCCTTCAACAACACGGAGCTCATGAGGTTGAGAGGTATCCATGGTGACGGTTGATGATTGAAGAGAGTACCAAGGGCAAGCAGTAGAAAAGTTACAAGGCTCAAGATATAAACTGAGTAGGATGTAAGAGAAAGAGAGAAAGAGAATGCCCTGAGTGAAGACGGAGACAGCGATGGTCGCGCCTACTTTATAGACCCCAGTGTCAAGATGTAAGCTGAGGCTGCCCAATCAGGCAAGCAGCTCTACCTACAGTAGCTCTATCACCGGTCAAGGCAGCAATGGCTACCTACCTACCTACCTAACGATAGTTAGCTTGAAGCCACGGCTCTTTGCTTTGAGGCAGTGTGAAACAATGCCTCAGGTATCACCAGAAGTGGGGTGGTGTAGCTAAAGCTCCTTTTCAGGGCAGTGTAAGATAGAACATCTACTCTGTATCTAACTTTTGGATTCGCCAAATAGAAATTAATACAGGTAATATGGTTGGATGGGTATATATCCTGCGGGTAAGGACAGCCTCGTTTTTATGTATTTATCACATGAACAAATTAGCCATCCAAGCTGGATAAAGAACAATACTACGACATGAAAGAAGTCTAGGCCTCAGTACCCATTGCAGGAGCAGGCATATTTAGAAACACTAGTGCCACCCTGCTGAATAGCTTCGTTATGGATTCATCATTGCCGCGACTATTTTCGCGTACAATTGGGACGAACAAATTGCCTGCTGAGAGCAGGGTAAAAGAGAAGAAAAATAAGAACCAAAAATCGAAGGGAAAAAAACTCGAGGAGCTTATGTACACAGAAAAATTGTCAAGTTTTGAAGATGCTGAGGCTCTGCAGCAGGCAATGGAGAATTTTATACTAAAAGGCAAATGACGTAGAAATGGAGAGCCTACATCGACCAACACTGCAAGGGAGGATGAATCTTACAGCCTTATTCTAAGTTCAGGTAGACCACTGGTAGGAATAGCCTCACGTTTAATCCTCAACATTGGCACAGTTTTCTCCCGATAGTAAAACTGTCTAAGTGACACTTACTCCTTGTACAGGCATCCGAGCAAACTCTGGATAAGACTCTGAAGAACACCACAACGTAAGACAATGTAGAATATTTAAGGAAATGGTTTATTGCCGACTAACCTGGCCTTTAGAAGCCGTCTCTGCAGTCTTAACAACAACTCAACAACTAAACCAAGACGAAAGATAATCATACATGGATACACAAGGAAACAACAAGCCTTTTAGCATGTTAAAAAGTTTTAGGGCCTGATTCTAAACTAGCATCTGAAATTAGAGACATTTCGCAAAGTAATATTATACTACCTAAATTTAATATAAAACCTATCTTATACTTAAAACCTTATTATCTTTATAGCTATTCCTCTTTTAGTTATTACCTTCCCTACTTATAATAAAGTTATTATAATAAAAATACTCGAGGAGTAATATAATTACTTTTATTTATAAATTTTAAATATTTAAGATATAAAAATACTAAAATAAATAGTTAAGGAGCCTTTATATTATAAAATATATATATAAATAAAAGATCTAATATCTTAGGGTATTAGTTATAATTTAATAG